>CAJHQP010002117.1:0-93302 GCA_905132765.1 Moricandia arvensis
CTCGCTGTTCTCAGATGTTTCTTTTGACTCCTCAGATGATCTCTCAAGACTTGTACTGTCTTGTTCTATGTTGTCATTAGCAGATTGGTTGTTCATCTGATAATTTAAAGGAGCTTGGATTAGAGAAATCATCAAAAATAGTTTCACACCGATAAAGACTAGAGAAAAAATTAGTTTTAAGCATTAGTTAGCTAGAAATGGTAAGATTAACATGGTCTTAATCCGTTCTTTAAATTGTTTAAAAATATAAAATGTATATTCAACTCGGAAACATACCATGTGTGGTCGAACTGAGGGATCAGAAGAAGATGTTATTGTCCATCCAAACAATTTGACCGGGGTATCTCTAAGTTCTGACATACCAAACGTTGCAAGAAGGGTACAGAAGAAAGAAGAAAGTGAAGGAGAGATGATGGTTTGTGTTTTATTATCTAAACGAGAAGATGTGAGACAAGAGTATATAACGTACAAGAAGTCTGTATGGGGTTGGTATGAATGGATCGCAGAGAGCCACACAGAGGGAAAAAAAAAGTAGTGAAGATGACACATCAGGAGAGAAAGGGACATGTAGAGATGAGAGAGCCACATGTTTGTTGGCAATAAAAGTGAGCTTTTGCAAATCTTTAATCACGTCTCTTTTTGTTATCTCTTTCTGTGCCACTCAAAAGATTTTCTTTACTTTGTTTGCCACGTCGGAATGTTTTATTTATTATTAAATGTGGAATTTTTTTTTCCCGAGAATATTCGTATAGACAACTATGCAAATACAATCACGTGGCATTATGCCAACTTTTCCTACGTCAGCTGTATATGGTCTGTATGAATTGTGAAGTATGTCTGTCTACGACCAGAATTAGCCTAACACTTAATGATCATTATAAAAATGAAATGATACTCTGTTTTCATAGCTGGAATCGAAGAATTCTTTTGAGTGTTAGTAGCATTATGCTTCTGAATGAATCAACAATGTGTAAAATGAGAACTTTCTTGCTTTAAAAACTTGAAAATTTCTGATTTTATTTCAGGTATAGAGGAAGTTACAGGTGAGGATAGTGGCACAGGAAATATTCAGTGAAGTGCTAATGAAAGCGCAAGAAACTCTCTGCCGTTACTGTCGAGCAAAGCCAATGTGTCATCAAACCAACTGATAGCTAGTTGGAGAAGCTAAAAGAATTGGTGCAATAGTGTTGTGTACTAAGAAAGTTACTTGTGATACTATTCCCAAGTTAAGGAAGTATTAGATTAAGTGGGAGTTAGTATTTTGTTGGTATTGAGTGGAGTAAGAGCAGCCTAGCAACACAAGAAAGATATGGAAGCTTAAAATACTTAGTCTACCAATTCTCTTTTTTTTTTTAATGATATGTTAAATTTATTCACCTCAAAAAACATTTTTTCACAAAAAAATGCATAAGTTTTCTAATTGTAAACTAGCTTAACAAAAACTTTATAAAAAAATTATAAAGAATTTATCGAGTTTCCAACCATCTCTTCATTGTGTCATCATGTCCCTTTCTCCCCAACAACCTAATTGTGGAGATCTTGTTTCTGATGTGTTTGTCAATATAACATTGTATTTGTGTCACAGTTTGTGACAGTTCGCCATGCTTGCGCCTATTTTTTTCCCGCCAAACTGTGTTGACAGTTGACTGGAACACTGACCGAAGAAGAAAGAGTTAAATTTTTTCTTGTCTTTTGTCAACCATCAACCTCAGAAGAGTGGACCAGGTACTTGAGTAAAGATTTTCCAGGAGCTTTGCAGTTAACCCCTTCCATATATCACCCGGAAAAGTGCAATCAAAGAAGATATGGTCCCTCGTCTCCACCATAGCATTGCAAAAAACACAAGTAGCATTGAATTGAGGGTACCACTTCACCATCATATCCCATGTAGCCAGTCTATTGTGCACTGCAATCCAAGTTATGAGAGTAAATTTAGGATATTCAGAAGCAAACCAAATACCCTTATGCCAGTCACGAAGTGTTGTAGGTGATTGTGTGAGGATCCATATAGCTTTCTTGTTGAAACATTTTTTTTAAACTATCTCCTGCTACTTTCTAAAGGCAAACATCCTCCATGGATGTAAGTCTTCTAACTCTGAGCTGCATGATCTCCTCTTCAATTTTTAAGAGCATCTCAGCTCGGTGTCACCGTGGTCTATAGGTCTGAATAGCCTTTTCCACGGTGGAATCAATGCTTATGCCAAGATCAATACACTCATGACTCATGTTATATTGATTAGCTTCTCTAACAGATTCCAAACGTCAAACCAAAAGGATGTTTCAGAGCCACTATGAATGTCAACCTTTGTGAGTTGTTCAGCTATATCTCTGCACTTGAGCAATTTCTTCCACATCCAAGACCCAAGAAAACTCTTGTGTCATTTGCACTACAGAAATAACCTTTGCGAATGAGATATACCTTCACCCATTGAACCCACAGAGACGATTTGGCTGTGAGAATTATCCATATGAGCTTAAGGCAACAGACCAGGTTCGCCTCAAGCTAGTGATTGAAGACCTAAACCCCCCCTCTTCTTTAGGCTTACACACACCTGACCAAGTTATTTTTGCTTTATTATGATTTAGCGAAGGAACATGCCATAGAAAAGATGAACATAGTTTGTCTATCTCAGCTATACACTTCTTGGGAAGTTTAAAAGCAGACATCCAGAAGTTAGTAATACTATGTATCGCTGACCCAATAAGCTGAAGCCTTCATGCAAAAGAGAGATTTCGAGCAGTCTATGAGGTGATGTGTTTCATGATTCTTTCGAGCAAAGGGGTATAATCTGCTACAGTCATTCTCTTGGTTAGAAAAGGTAGCCCCAAATATCGAACCGGGAGTGTGCCTGAGCCAAAAGGAAAATTCTCTAATATTTCGAATCGATCATCTTCTTGAACTCCAGCCATAAAGAGGGTGGATTTTTCCAGACTAATCTTCAAACCAGAGTACTCCACAAACTCTTTAAAAACCTTTAAGACACCCTCTATAGAGTTCTTTTTCCCATCAGTGAAGACCAAGATATCATCCGCAAAACACAAGTGTGTGAGGTTAATACCTCGGCCGTATGGATGGAACCCAATCTGCTTGGGCACAGCCTCGCGATCCAACATTTTGAATAACACTTGCATACACACCACAAAGAGATAAGGAGATAAAGAACATCCTTGACGCAACCCTTTTTATTTTGAAAATAACCAGCTAACTCACCATTGATTTGGACAGAAAAATACATCATCTCAATACATCTCTTGATCCAAAGAACAAACCTATCTGGAACCTTCATAGTAGAGAGAACTGTGAGCACAAAAGACCATTGTACAAAATCAAAGGCTTTGGAGATATCAATTTGCATAGCACAACACTGAGAAACTGAATCTTTATGATAGCTTTTCACCAGTTCAGAAGCTAGAAGGACGGTTTCCATTAGTAGACGGTCCTTAACAAAAGCCGATTGATTAGCTGAGATGGATTTTGGACGAATTTCTTCAGGTGGTTAGCCAATATCTTTGAGATCACCTTATAACCCACATTACAACAAGAGATGAGACGGTGTCCTTCGTTTGCTTTGCTTCTCCTTCTTAGGGATAAGTGCCCAAGTAGTAGAATTAATTCCTTTAGGAAGGAAACCAAACTCAAAAAAGATTGGACTGCCATGAAAATCTCTTCCAATAATTGACCACATAGATTTATAGAACTCACATCTATAGTCATCCGGTCCAGGAGATTTATCGCTCGCCATTGCAAAAAGAACATGCTTAATCTCTGTTTCAGAAACCTCATGAGATAACATTGTTTGTTCTCTCTCATCGCATTCAAATCCCAATATCTCTGTCACCACCTCCAGCGACACCCAAATAATCCTAGGGTGTTTGAGCCATAAACCATTAAAATAGTTCATTGCCTCTGTCTTAATATCCTCATGATTATTTGTCAGAGACCCATCTCCTCTTTGAACTTCCCTAATGGGATTTCACACCTCCCAGATCTGAACAGCTTGATGAAATTGTTTATTATTTCCATCTCCAACCTTTAACCAATGAAGCTTTGCTCTTGGACTGAGGTATTTTTCCTCTAACCCAGAGAGAAAACTCCATATGTCATATAGTCTAGCTTCTTCCTCCATATGTTGCGCAGTAGGGCTTGTTAGTATGAGCAATTGACCAACACAGAGTTGAATGTAAACTTTTTTTTTTCTTTTTTGATATCTCGCCAATATTCTTCTTGCTAAGTTCTCTGATCATAGGCTTTAGAGCTTTAAGTTTCTTTGAGAAACGATGCAAAGCAGATGTAGATTTGAATAGTGCATCTGTTGTATTCCAAAATTGTTCCACCACAAGAAGAAAATCCGACAATTCTGTGACTACATTCATGAAAGGTTTCCTTGGCTTAAGCACATCAGCCTTGATTTTAAATCGGCACAAAGAAACAAAGTATTTCCATTTTGATTCCATATTTAAAAAAGTTACAAATCTTCATATCCAAGATTTAAACCTCTATGGAGAAGCATCAATGATTAGTAGTACCCGCATCAGCTCTTCTTTTTTTTGGACCGACGCAAGCCGATGAGAGGAAGAAGAACTTGTTTCTTTTTTCCAAGAAATCTGAATACGGAGGGACTGAACCGACTAAGAGTTCAATTGAGTGTTCATTGACGTCAACAAATAGCTCAAATGCAAAAACATCATAGATATAATATTCCTATTCAGATGTATTTATAAGTCAAGACGGTGAGGACTTGAGACTGAATTTGAAAAGTTTCAAGGACATGGAAACGTGTTCAAAGTCAAACAAACAGTGATTAGGTTTCAAGAAATCTGAGCTCTTCTTTTTGTAAGATACGTAGACTTTTTGGGTGAATTAATAAATTTTAATGTACACGTTTTGATGATCGAGAACATTTCAAACGTCATAGATATGATATTGATGTGGAAAATAGAAAGATTTGGAAAACACATGCAAAATACTAAGCAATATGAATTATATGTACCACGAGTCTTTATACAATTAGGAGAAAGAGTTTGAAACTTCTTGATGTGAGGTTTGTAGTGACATACCCAAACGTATTCAGAAGAGTCACTTTTATTCAGACTCAAGAGCTTAGAATCTTTCGCTCCCTCCTCTTCTTATTTAAAGCTTGGCCAGAAGTCAATGGTAGGATTTTCTTTTTTCCCCTGCCCTTCTTCTTTGCCCTTTCATAGGCTAGAGCTAGGGCTAGATAGTTCACCTCAGGTTCAAAAACAGCCTTAAAAACATGTCAGTCGTAGCTTTCATTTTTAGAAGGCAATGACAGAGATCAATCAGTAGTCATGTGAGAGTCTAAAGCTACTTCACTATTTTAAGTTCATCGATATAAGATATAACAAATTATGGATTTTTGTGCAAAATCTAGAGTTATCTTAGATTAATATTTCCAGACTATTCACTTCATCAAACATCACAACCAGTGAGAGCCTCATCGTAGTCAACAATAACTGGTATAGCAGCAACCTGTCAATGTCAAAGTACAATTTCACATCATCCATAGAGTGACTTTTCGCAGTAACAGAACATAGATAAATTGTTTTACAATAATAACCTAGATTTTGCTATTTTGAACACTAATAAGAGTGTGAACTGATCAATTAAACTAAAATTGAATATTCTCAGAATCCGGAAAGGAGAGCAAAATCCTAGATTGATCTTCGAGAATGGTGAACAAAGGAAATAATAAATGTTAACAATTAAAGTAAATGAATAATTAGGTTAGATTTACCTCAACATTGGGATTCACCATTGGAGAGAGCTCGAGATGCGAGACGAAGAAGTAGGCGGTTATTTTTGAAATTAATTTTGCGGAAGAGAAAGTTGTAAAGAGATATAATATAATATTTAAGTTATTAGGCTTTATTACTAATTAAGCTCAATCTTTTCATCAGTAACAACAATCATCGAAACCGGTGAACAAATTAGATAAAAAACGCTAACTATTGAAGTATTCTCTCAACAATAGCATGGAGGTAACATGTATCATTGTGAAAAACATATAGAAAACACCAATGATAGAAAAAGACACTGAGTCTTTGGTACGATAATTGTTCAAAAAATATTAAATCTGTCTCGTTCATATAGAAGATTAGGTCACCAGTTGAAATATAAAAATAATTAAATTAACTAATGTGTCATTGAATATACAATTATATAATTATAGGATCATTGTTAATCATAAGAAATATAAAATAACTTAGATAATTTAAGGATTTCGAGCATACAAGACTTCAAATCATTGACGTCGAAAGTATAAAACTACTTAAACTAATTCATATGTCGTTGTATACAATTAACATTGGAAATAAGTTAAAACTTTACAATAGGTAAGAAACATATTAGAAATGGTGAATAAATGAGAATAGTGAATTTCTTTTATTTATTAAATATTATGCCATACTTATTTTTGTTATATGATTTTTTTCATTCCGCGTTATTAAGAAATTATTAAACGAAAACCTTCGTTAACAAATTGGAAGAAACAATAAATAACATATATTAACTTTCACTTATGTTATTTTGTTTATCTTTTCTTTTTATAATTTCTATTGTTATTTTCATGGTCATCAATTAGAACCAATGTAAAATACTAAACTCTATCACATTATTCAAGAAATATTAAAAGAGCACTTATGATTTAAGAAGACATGAACATATAAATATCAACATTTGATTAGACAAAAACATCTGTTTCAATCTCAAATGTATTATCCAGTCAATTTTTAGTTGATTAAAAGTCTATTCTCCATCCACACTTAACATTTAAAGATAGGAAAAAAGTCGTTAGAAGATACATTTTACAAAATTAGAAGTTCTTATGAAACGATTCTGTAAAATAAATAACATTCAATAAATAAAAATTGTAGATATCGATCTGGTTAAGTTTACTTAAATTGAGATTAAGTTTTATAACGATGATTCAAGATCTTGTCTTTGTTGAACTGTGTTGTAAAAAAATCTTATTATAAGAAAACTGAATTCAAAACGAAGCAAAGTACAAGTATAATATCATTTAATGATCAAGAAGTCTCACTCAACTGAGTTTTTCTCTCTTTACATTGTTGACTTTACTGATAAAACGTCGTTTAGATCTACGCATTTAGCTCTGTTGATTTCATACTTATAAAGACTAATCATTATCTTTTACCAAAAAAAAGAGATTAATCGTTATCGAAGTTCACGTGTTGAATATGTAATGTTCAAGATACTGCGACTGAAATGTCTCTGTGAGATATGATTAAGCTTCATACAAAATGAACTTTTATCCTAAATGGGCCTTCAATTTTTTTTAATCACGATGCCATGAGCCTTTGAATTTAAAACCGAACTTTTCTTCTTCGAAAACTACTGGCTGAGACGGAGAGTCCACTTCTATTATTTTCTCTTCCCGTCCATCCTATTCCTCTCTATCATCTTCAATTCTTCTATCAAAACCTCTTCCACCTTCAAATCTCTTCCCCTATATCTTCTGTCAAGAAAACTAAGCTCTTCTTTTGTAAGTTACGTAGACTTTTGGGTGAATTAATAAATTACAATGTACGCGTTTTGAAGATCGAGAATATTTCAAATGTCATAGATACGATATTGATGTGGAAAATAAAAAGATTTGGACAATAAATACAAAATACTAAGCAATAAGATTTATATGTACCACGAGTCTTTATACAATTAGGAGAAAGAGTTTGAAACTTCTTGATGTGAGTTTTGTAGTGACATACCCAAACGTGTTCAGAAGATTCAATTTTATTTAGACTCAAGAGTTTAGAATATTTCGCTCCTTCTTTCCAATGGCATCCCTCCTCTCATTATTTAAAGCTTGGTTAAGAGTCAGTGGTGGGATTTTCTTATTTCCCTTGCCCTTTTCTTTGCTCTTTCACGGGCTAGAGCTAGGGCTAGGTAGTTCACCTCAGGTTTAACAACAACCTGAAAATATGTAAGTAACAGCTTTCACTATTAGAAAACAGTCACATAGATCAACCAGTAGTCATGCGAAAGTCTAAATTACTTACACTATCTCAAGTTCATCGATATAAGCAATAGCATATCATGGATTTTTGTGCAAAATCTAGAATTATCTTAGATTAATAGGTCCAGACTATTCACCTCATCAAACATCACAACCAGTGAGAGGCTCATCATAGTCAACAATAGCTGGTATAGCAGCAACCTGCCAATGTCATAAAACAATTTCACATCATTCACAGAATAACTTTTCTCAATAACACAACAAAGATAAACTATCTTACAATAATAACTTAGATTTTACGATTCTGAACAACGATAAAAGTGTGAACTGATCAATTAAACTAAAACTGATCTTAGTATTCTCAGAGTCTGAAAAGGAGAGCAAAATCCAAGCTTGATCTACAAGAATGGTGAACAAAGTAAATAAATAAACGTCAATCTTTGCATCAGTAACAGCGGTCATTCAAAACGTTGAACGAATTAAATAACTAACGCTAACTATTGAAGTATTTTCTCAACAATAGTACGGAGATAACATGTCAAATCACTCTAAAAAGATATAGCAAACACAAATGAAAGAAAAAGACACATAATCTTTGGTGCGATAGTTGTTCAAAAAAATGTTAAGTCCACCTCGTTCAAATAGAAGATTAGGTCATCAATTAAACTATAAAAATAGTTAAATTAACTAACATATCATTGAATATTGAGTTATATAGTTCTAGAATCATCGTTAATCATTTGAAATATAAAAATAACTTAAATAGTTAAGGATTGCGAGAATATAAAGCTTCAAATCATTGACATGAAAAGTATAAAACTAATTAAACTAATTCATTTGCTGTTGGATACAACTAACTTTGGAAATAAAGTAAAATTTATAACAGGTTTAAGGAACATTATAGAAATAGTGAGTAAATGAATAAATGAGAAAAGAGAATTTCTTTTATTTATTAAATATTATGACATACTTATATTTGTTATATGATTTTCATTTCGCGTTATAAAGAAATTATCAAATGAAAACCTTCGTTAACAAATTGGAAAAAGCAATAAATAACGTATATTAATTTTCACTTATGCTATTTTGTTTATATTTTATTTTTATAATTTCTATTGTTATTTTCATGGTCACCAATTAGAACCAATGTGAAACACTAAACTCTATCACATCATTCAAAAAATATTAAAAGAGAGCTTATGATTCAAGAAGACGTGAACATATAAATATCAATATTTGATTAGACAAAAACATCAGTTTCATTCTCAAATGTACTTTTATAATCTATCCAGACAATTTTTAGTTGATTAAATGTCTACTCCCCATGTACAGTAGCATTTCATGATAGGAAAAAGTGGTTGGAAAAGATACAGTATTTTACAAAATTAAAAGTTCTTATGAAACGAGATGATTTTGTGACATAAAAAACATTTAATAAATAAAAATTGTAGATATAGATCTGGTTAAGTTTTGAAATGATGATTCAAGATCTTGTCTTTGTTGAAATGTGTTGTAAAAATCTTATAAGAAAACTGAATTCAAAACGAAGCAAAATACAATTATAATATCATTTAATGATCAAGAAGTGTCTCTCTACTGAGTTTTTTTCTTTACAATGTTGGGCTTTCTGATAAAACGTCGTTTAGATCTTCGCATTTACCTCTGTTGATTTCATACTTATAAAGATTAATGGTTATAGAAGTTCACATGTTGAATATGTAATGTTCAAGATATTGCGACTGAAATGTCTCTGTGATTAAGCTTCATACAAATCCTAAACGGGCCTTCAATTTTCTTTATGACGATGAAATGGGCCTTCGAATTGAAAACCGAACTTTTCGTTTTCAGCCCACCACCTCCACATAGATTTGAAGAAAGGAATGTAAGATGTAATACCATATGGTTGGGAAACCACTGGCTGAGACGGAGAGTCCACTACTATTGTTTTCTCTTCCCCTCCATCCTTTCTATCATCTTCAATTCTTCTATCAAAACCTCCTCCACCTTCAAATCTCTTCCCCTATATCTTCTCTACACACCGACGCTACATCATCTTTTAAAAAAGTTATCCATAATCGTCTTCTAATTTCTCATTTATTATGTTATTTCCCCCCCCCCCAAACAACACACAAACAAAGTTTTCGAGAGCCTTAATTCGCTAATGCATTCAATGTTCTTCTCTTGACAACATGCAATTGTATCTTCCATCTCTTCAATTCTATTCTCATGGCATTTCAGCATGGCCTCACAAGCTCATTGAATTTTGCAACTCGGAATGATCAATGAGCAGCACGTCAATCACTTCCCAGAAATCTTCAATTTCTTCGACAACTGACTTATCAGTCCATTTGAACAAGTGAGTTTTGTCCTTCATCATTGAAAAACAACATATAGTTAGATAAAAACGAGTACAAGGTTAGGCGAGGAATAGATTAGGCGGAGAAGAGAAGATGAAACACGGTGAAGAAGAGAGGAAGAACCCTAAATCGCCATAGGTGAGAGGAGGAGAAGGAGAGACACGAAAAAAAGGAACTGAATGGGTTTTTTTCCCTCTTTTACTTTTGTTTTTGTTTCTTGTTTTTAATATTTTAATTATAAATGAATTTCAAAAATTTAATTTTGTATAATTAATTTTTTTTAATAATATGTAATTTTAAGGGTATTATGGTCATCACAATAACTAAAATCTTAGTTTCTTAAATAATTTTTAAAAAATCCTATTAATCCAAACATAAGTTCTATGTGTCCCATTTTATCAATTTTCTCTTAAAAATATAGATTTACTAATTAACAAACATATGGGAGACAAAGATGTTCCGTCAACATCTAAAGCTCCATTCCACTTGAGTGGGGAATAGAAGCTGACATGATGATGAAATTCTAGGGAAAGATTCTAACTCCTTTTGTTTCTCTTCAAGATTAGAGGTATCTAAGAAGGATATCTCCACTTTCTTTAAACACTCTGCGTTAGCTAGAATGTATGTAACTAGTTGTTTCTCCTCCTCTCTTACTCTATAGTCTATCCAACCAAAGATCTCTAGAGTAGACGACAGGCATCCCGGAATAGAATTCGGCTGGTTCCAGGATGGTGGGATGCTCTCGGGTTCCTGGAAATTAAAACATTCACTTAAATTAATTAAGTTGGTCAAAGCTACATGAGGAGGGTGCTGAATTACCGTTTTGATGATAAGAGTTTTTAGTTTAGGACTATTTTGAAGCAAAAACATAAGAGAATCCAACCAATCAACTGATTCTTCTGGACGAAAATGAAACTGTATGAGGCAAGAGAACTTAATGGTGGGACAACACTCAACCTATGATTAAAACAACAACAACAACAACATTAGTTGACAAAGAAAAATATATAAGAGAGTTGAAATGGCTACCATTGGTTGGGTGAACCACAATAGAAGATGTCTGACAGAAACAAGACAGCTCAAAAACTTGTCATCGGGATTTGGAACAAAGCATATGTATGCCTCAACAAGGCAAGGCATATTCTCTATCAAGCAATAGTAATCCCAGACGTCAATTATGTTGAATTCCGTTAACGCAGGGGCATCTATTACCAACGACCCAGTGAGGCGATCATCATCATCATCATCCTTGCGCCAAGTAGTCTCATAATACAATATTTGTAGGGAAGGCACTTTCACGGTGAAGTTTGTCAAGTTGTCCTCCTCATGTCGTTCAACCTCTAGAGTTTTGAGAATAGGGGAGCTTGATAAAAGCCTAACAAGTGAGTCTTCGTCTTTGTACACCACGTGTAGAAGACTCAGACGTGAGAGGGATGGTAGGCGAGCCTGAGGGGAAACATCAACAAAAATCTCGTTGGAAAGAGTCAAAATAACGAGCGCGTCACATGTGTAAAGGCTCTTAGGAAAGCTTGTGGGCTCTGCGGTCCATAGGAGCTTGAAATCTAACACGTACACACCACGATTAATTGCGTACTCAATCCACTTTCCCACATCTACGTCAACACTACAACTTGGACCCAGTTCAACAATCAAACTCCTCAGCTTCAGTGCCTTATGGAGTTGCAGTGACTGGTCAATAAACCACCCAAGGCTCTCGCTGCCATCATCATTGAACTCGAGTTGACGCAGCATCGTCCACACAAACCGCCATCGTTTAGACAAGACTGTAGTGGTGATTGCTACTTTTGTTGGGACTTGGATCAAGATAAGCAAGAGCAAATCATCGGGCAAATCACAGATCCTGTTTTCCATCCCGTCTATACGTCTTTCTCCTCGTCGCTCGGTACAAACCCTAATTTATTTCATGCATAAGTCTATGTGATTGACTCAAAATACGCACGGTATTTATATAAACTATATACAATAAATATTTTTTTTGAATCATACAATAAATACCTATTATTGCATATATATACATAAAAAAGCTATATTCCCATTATTTAAAGTAAACATGCACGGTGGTTAAAAAAAAAGTAAACATGCACGGTGGTTAAAAAAAAGGTAAACATGCACTAATAGTTGCAAAGAACCCACAAATGAAAAAAAAAACAAATAACTACAATGTTTTGAGAAATACCGATCTAAAAAGTTTTTGTCACAAAAATAACTTAAAAAAAAATGACCAAAATAATCTTTATTAAAGGGTGTAAATATACATTTATACCCCTTGGGTTAACTAATCTAGACTTAGAGTTTAGAGTTATGAGGTGGAGTTTTGGAGATGAGGTTTAAAATTAAAAAAAATAATTAAAAATATTATTTAAAAAAAAAAGATTAGTTTAGTCATTTTTGTTCTTTAAGATTATTTTTATGATAAAAAATTCAAAAGGATTAACTCAGAGATTTACCCCAATAATTTTTGGTAAATAAATTATCTTATTCGTTCCGTTCTCTCGTTTTTTTTCTTTAATTTTTCTACAAAGGTGCGTACTCACATAGTCACATAGCATGATCGATGCCTTCCATTCACAATTGTGTCTTGGTGAAGTTTATCGTTGCCACAGATCTTCAGGTAGCAAAAGAATACCTTCTTAGGGTATCCGTAGAAATCTATACAGAACAACATCACCAAATTATTTGGAAGATGGCCGTCCAACTATTCAAAACTATATTCTTCTTCATGGTCTTGAAAACCAAGAAAATATTATATGCCAAAATTTAGTATTTAAGCTGAGCATTGTCTATGTGTTCAAACAAAGAAAAAAGTTGAGCACTGGCCTGGATGAAAATAGGTATTAGAAGATCAACAACATGCTCAAAAAAAAAACATTTGATTAGACAAACCATGTATTTTAATCCTTATTAAATGGCAAGGAAAAAAATTATGTTAGAAGACAATTACAAAATAAAAATGTTACGAAAGGAGATTATCGTTAGATTAGGTGATAACCGCCCCTCTGCGCAAAGTGATTTTTCGATTGAATTGCACACTTAAATGATAATAAAGAAAAAGAAGAATTAAAAAGTCCTGCAAGAGTTTTTCTCACGATTTAACATAGTGTTATATAATATTAACTTAACAGATCATTAATTAAAAATAAAATTCTCTGCAAGCTTAATGGATCGTAAGCATATACAAATGATATGAGAAAAATGTGTTTATTTTTATGTGCTATTAAATATGATACATTGTTTTTTTCAAAAGACACCATGCAAACAGTAGGAGTTTGAAAAGAAAGAAAAAAGGCATTTTCTCTGTTAATCTCATAATAAATTTGTAACGAGATGGGCGGGTAAGAGTTGAACATTGAACGATCGGGAGTTGAAAACCGGACCGGCCATTGGTAGACTTTATTAGAGATGAATTTCACTCAAATCATAAACCGGATCATGAGGAAGTAGAACCAAATGTTAAATTATAAAAATTGTAATAAGATTATACCATATGGTTCGAAAACCACAAAAGAGAGACGGAGAGAGTCCACATCTATTATTTCTCTTCCGCTCCACCATATCTATCGTCTTCAACAAAGCCACCACCTTCGAATCTCTTCCCCTATATCTTCTCCACACACCGAACCGACGCTGCATTAAATTAAAAAGAAGAAGAAGAAGATATCCATAATCATCCATTAATTTCTCGTTTATTCTTTTATTTACCCCAAATCTCTTCGCGGATTCCAAACCCTAATCCGATTCTCTCTCCCCGGTCAGTCTCCGATCTAACCATTTAATTGTTCCCCGGTTTCATTTCTGCTGTTGCGTTTGGATTTCAGATCGATTTTGTGATCCCTTTTTGGTTTTCTCTGATTCAGGTTTTGATTTATACATTCGTCTTCGAATATGAGTAATCAGAAGAAGAGGAATTTCCAGATTGAGGCGTTCAAGCATCGCGTCGTCGTGGATCCCAAATACGCCGACAAAACTTGGCAGATTCTCGAGCGTGCGATCCATCAGATTTACAATCAAGACGCTAGCGGTCTCAGCTTCGAAGAGCTTTACAGGTTTCGTATCTCCTCTTTTGGTGTAGAAATTGTTTTCATGTTAGATGCAATCTTATCTTTGCTATGTTGAGTTCTTCTTGTGTGGCTCAGAAACGCGTACAACATGGTTCTGCACAAGTTTGGAGATAAGCTCTATACTGGCTTCATCGCCACCATGACTGCTCATCTCAAGGAGAAGTCGAAGCTCATTGAGGCAGCTCAAGGAGGATCGTTTCTTGAAGAGCTCAACAAGAAGTGGAACGAGCACAACAAAGCGTTGGAAATGATACGGGACATCCTCATGTACATGGACAGGACTTACATCGAGAGCACTAAGAAGCCACATGTTCATCCCATGGGGCTTAGTTTGTGGAGGGATAACGTAGTGCATTCTCCTAAGATACACACGAGGCTTTTAAACACGCTTCTTGATCTTGTCCAGAAGGAACGCACGGGTGAGGTTATTGACAGGGGGTTGGTGAGGAATGTGACTAAGATGTTCATGGACTTGGGGGAATCTGTGTATCAGGAGGATTTTGAGAAGCCCTTTTTGGATGCTTCTTCTGAGTTTTATAAGGTTGAGTCTCAGGAGTTTATTGAGTCTTGTGATTGTGGGGATTACTTGAAGAAAGCTGAGAAACGTTTGACTGAGGAGATAGATAGGGTGGGACACTACTTGGATGCGAAGAGCGAAGACAAGATTACTAGTGTGGTTGAGAAAGAGATGATTGCTAACCACATGCAGAGGCTGGTTCACATGGAGAATTCAGGTCTCGTTAATATGCTTCTGAATGACAAGTATGAGGACTTGGGTAGGATGTACAGCTTGTTTCGCAGGGTTACCAACGGTCTTGCTACTGTCAGAGATGTTATGACCTCGCATCTAAGGGAAATGGGGAAGCAACTGGTTACTGATCCGGAGAAGTCAAAGGATCCTGTGGAATTTGTTCAGCGGCTATTGGATGAGCGAGATAAGTATGACAAAATCATCAGCACCGCGTTTGGTAATGATAAAACGTTTCAAAACGCTCTCAATTCTTCGTTTGAGTATTTCATTAACTTGAATGCTCGTTCTCCTGAGTTCATCTCCTTGTTCGTTGATGATAAGCTACGGAAAGGACTTAAGGGTATTGCCGATGTGGATGTAGAAGTCATCCTTGATAAAGTCATGATGCTGTTCCGCTACTTGCAAGAGAAAGATGTGTTTGAGAAGTACTACAAGCAGCATTTGGCTAAAAGGCTCCTCTCTGGCAAAACTGTGTCAGATGACGCAGAGAGAAGTCTGATAGTGAAACTGAAGACAGAATGTGGTTATCAGTTCACATCAAAATTGGAAGGCATGTTCACTGACATGAAGACTTCAGAGGACACAATGAGAGGGTTTTACGGTACACACCCAGAGCTTTCAGAAGGACCAACACTCATTGTTCAGGTTCTCACAACTGGTTCTTGGCCCACACAGCCTGCAGTACCTTGTAATCTCCCAGCTGAAGTATCGGTTCTCTGCGAGAAGTTCCGTTCTTATTACCTTGGAACCCATACCGGTAGAAGATTGTCTTGGCAAACTAACATGGGCACAGCCGATATCAAAGCCATCTTTGGAAAGGGACAGAAACATGAACTGAACGTGTCGACTTTCCAGATGTGTGTCCTCATGCTGTTCAACAACTCCGATCGTCTCAGCTACAAGGAGATCGAACAAGCTACTGAAATCCCAGCACCAGATCTTAAACGTTGCTTGCAGTCGCTTGCGTGTGTAAAAGGCAAAAACGTGATAAAGAAAGAACCCATGAGCAAAGACATAGGAGAAGATGATCTTTTTTCAGTGAACGACAAGTTCACAAGCAAGTTTTACAAAGTGAAGATAGGAACAGTGGTGGCACAAAAGGAGACAGAACCGGAGAAGCAAGAGACGAGACAGAGAGTTGAGGAAGACAGGAAACCTCAGATTGAAGCAGCGATTGTGAGGATCATGAAGTCTAGGAAAATACTGGACCACAACAACATAATAGCAGAAGTGACGAAACAGTTGCAGCCACGGTTCTTGGCTAACCCAACGGAGATAAAGAAGAGAATCGAGTCGCTGATTGAACGTGATTTCTTGGAAAGGGATAATACGGACCGGAAACTTTACCGCTATTTAGCCTAATAAGTTGATTTGCTTTGTTTACAACAACAACAACAAAAAGGCTGTTCTTCTCTGTTTATTTGCTTTGTTTATTCTGTTTTGGTGTAAAAGCTTATGAACTTGTACGGTAGTAGTTAAAATCAAACGAACATGGTGTTGCTGCCGTTGGTCGAATATTACATTTGTTTCCTTTTCTGTCTTTTTTACAAATTTACCATCGGATATTTGTTTCAATTTATTTACGAATTAATTTACAGACAAAAGATTCACGATGCGTTTAGAAGGTCTTGCTCAACATTAAATTCAGATTCGTCATATATCTTCAGATACTCTTGCTCCGGTATTGTTATTAAGCTGCCTTAAGACATGTTTAACAAACATTAAGATGCTATATGGGCCAAACCAGGGCCTTATTTCTAGGCCCATTAACACGAGAGAGAACAAAAAATGAAGCGCGGTTAAAATTTTAACTAGCCAAAAAAAATCCCGCCAAACGTTGGCAACTCTTCTTCCTTTTTTAATATAACTGCGCTTCTCAAATCCTCCTCATAGCTATTCGCCATTGACATCTATTGAAAACCACTCACTCGGATCTTTGTTCTTCGAACTAAAGATATGGATATCTCTGACATAGCCAGAAAGCTTGATCTCTCTAACAACAAGCTTGTGGTCCGAAAAGCTGCCGAGATTCGCCGTCTTTGTGATGCTCAGTTCGATTCATCCGCCATCGGCGTTGTAAGACATTCGATAAACCTGAATCCAAAACTCAACAACTATTTGATTTTTAATTACCTTCCGTTTTGTAATCGGATTTTGCAGGGTGAGATCTGTAAAGCTGTGATCTGTCTCGAAATCGCAGCGTCTCGGTAATGTCGCAATTCAAATCAATCTCCATCGTGGGTATATATCAAAGTATCTAACTTATACTTCGAATCTATTGCAGGTTGCAGGTTATCTTTGATAGACAAGCAGCGATTAAGTTGAGTGGTATGTCCGAAAAGGCATACACGAGATCATTCAATAGCCTCCAAAACGTTATTGGAGTCAAGTGGGTTTCCTTTTTTTTCCACTAGATCTTCACTTCAATTACAAATCTTTTCATGAATCTATTGGTTTAAGCTGATTAAAAAAAAAATGTGCATTTCAGGATTAAGCTAAATGTTAAGGAACTAGCAATTCAGTTTGGCTGCGTTAGGATCATTAAATCCGTGCAAAACATGCTGTCTTCGTAAGCTTTTTGCCTCTTTGTGGTATATATGCATGGGATGTGTTTGATAGAATGTCTCATAGAAACTCCTAGTCATGTTTTGCTCTTTGGTTGATGTCTTAGGTATAAAGAGAGGTTTCTTGCATCGCTACCTGCGTCTAGACGGGCTAATGCTGACTTCACTAGACCTGTGTTTACGGCTGCTGCTTTCTATTTGTGTGCGAAGAAGCAGAAGGTGATTAGTATTACTAGTCTAAATTTCTTTCCTTTTTTGAGGAATGTTCAGAGTATCTTTGTTGGGCTGTGTAACGTTTCTTAATATCAAGCTTTGTTTGTCTGTTTTGCAGCTTAAGGTAGATAAGCTTAGGTTGGTTGAAGTTTGTGGAACATCAGAATCTGAATTCTCTTGTGTACGTGACATTGTTTTGTATACATTCAGACGCACCAATTCATCTAATGTGTGAGTCGATTGCTCAAGTGCTGATTTAGAGTTACATGGATCATCCATAACAGGTGTCGACCTCCATGATAGACCTTTGCTTTGACTGTGTTGGGGTCTCCAAGGAGAAGAAAGATGCAAAAGACGTTCTAGGACACAGGGGTATGTTTACTGTCAATACTCTATACTAGTTTGAACATATGTTTCAACCGAGCAAAATAATTTGATTATGTGCAACATTCTCCTCAGAGTTGCTTGATGTCTTACCTGGTAAGAGGAAACTAGAGGATGGTGGATATTCATCTGATGATGAGGTACTTTTGTTTTCTAGTAATCACCCTCTCAAATGTACCTACTAGTTATGACCATTTGCTGATTCACACTACATTTGAATTTGAGCATCTGCAGTCTTCATGCTACAAAAGACACAAGAAGATGGAGGAGACTAAGTACGAGGATTGGAAATCAACAGTTGTTAATTCGATCAAGAAGAATCCAGAGAAAGGTGCTTTATACTACTCCCTTATCACTTACAAGAATTTGATTCATTGTATGTTTATCTTTGTTCCTTATGTGTATTTCTGTTCTTTTTTCAGGACCTAAGAAAGTTATACAGACTAGTCTCAATTTCACAAAGAAGGCTGAGACACAAGAGTTGCAAGTTGATTCATAGTCAAGAAGATTCAGATCCTGTTCAATTTCTTGTTGTTTTCACCACATGATATGTGTAAATTACAATCCTTTTGAAAGAAATGTTTTTCCTAAACCATTACAATTTTGTCATTTTGTACGCAAATAGTAAAAACAAAGACAAAAATGCACAACAGACTGAATAAAACATGATGTTTCTTGAAGCAATTGCTATGCATGTGGTCTATGTGGATACTGGTGATTATCTAAAATTTGAGTTTGCTAAGAGAAGAAAACAAATTTAACTATAACATAAATTAAATAGAGAATACTTAGAAAAATGTAACAAATCATTCGATCAAAATGTCAGGTCACACCAGGAAATAAAAGAAAACTTCACTGAGCCGAGGTGGAGTTGGTGACCCAATACTGCTTCACGGCAATCAAAACCTTCTCATTAACCAAAGGACCATCCTCATGATCAACCAGCTTCGTGTCCCATCTCATTCCAGATATGATTCTCTTCACCTTGATCAATGTGTCAACATCGTCCCTGATTATAACTGCCCCTTCTGGTCGGAGAATTCTATCCATCTCAAGAAGAATGTCATCAGCATTGCACCTAGAAAGATTCCAGTTTCATTCATTAATCATTACAGTCTCAAAAACACATCCAATAGACAAGTGTTTGAAAAAAAGAGACACGCTTACTTGTTCTTGTACAGACTGAAGAGGTGGTTTGCATGGATTAAGTCATATGTTCTTGGGTATGTAGAGAAAGCCTCACACCTGAAAACCATATTCACACAGAACAATGAGAGCTTTGAGAAGTTATGAGACGAAGAGGGTGTTATGTTTTTACTAACCAGTCATGATAGATTCCAATGAGTCCTCGTTCATATACAACTCCAAGTCTGTTCCTTTCAGCGATTGTGGGAACAACATTCATAACCCAAAGCTTTTGTGATTCGAGAGCAGCAGCAAATCCACCAAACCCTGCATTCATGTCCATGATGTTACGGTACCTTCCTGTGTCAAGTAAACTGTTGATTCTCTTGTAGGCTTTCACATGTTTCTTCCACTGTCTGTTATCGTCTTCATAGGCATCAACCGTCACACCAGAGATGGAACCACTAGAGATCCTAGGCGGTACTGCGTTGAGTCTATCAGGGAAAACCTGAAGTTCTCCTCCAGCCACTTCATCTGAGCTACTTGTCTCAGGATACGGTGTAATACATGCCTCCATTTTCTTGTACCTAGAGAAAGGATGGTTAGAGTGTCAGATTAATAACAAGGTTTATATAATAAATGTTACATACCAGACATCATCGGTATCATCAGTCTTGCAGAAGTTGGCTCTAGGATCATCTTGTCTTGAACGGCATACATCATCATTGACTCTCTTCTGCCAAATGGCAATCTCGCCGTGCTCATACTTCTTCTCCCAACAAAGAAGCTTAGCAGCTTCCTCAATCTTTCTTTGTTCCTCTTCAAGCTCCTCCTTGGGGCGTTGCCATGCCTTGTAGTTGATTTTCCAGTTGATTGGAGGACCAGATAGAATCCAGTAGCCACCGGGTCTAAGCACACGATCAACTTCCATCAAGTACATCCCATCTGTTTAAAACACCAAACCAGCATTGAAACAAAATGAACAAAGCTAAGTTAAAGTGTTGTAAGATTACAGACTATTGCCCACCATTTGCTCCCCATGGAATCAAACACCGTGAGCAATGAGCCATGTCGAAAGCCCGTGTTGGGTATGGCAACTTTATGGTGCCAAGAACACCAATAACAGCGGGAACACCTCTCTCTAGAGCAAACTGAACCTGAGCCTCATGGGAATCTCTTGGTGCAAAAGACATTGCACGTACATTTCTGCTCCATAGGTAAGCTCCCCAGCTTGCAACCTACCAAAACGTTTTGCGTTTAGTTCCACAAAGATATATAAACAGGACAATCAAACATAAAGACATTATTACCCCACAACCAGTGTCCAAAGCAGTCCTAACAGTTCCATTCTCCATAGGTATCACCGAAGCAAGCTGATCAATATACTTATCAGCACCTTGAGGGAACTGAGTCCCACCACCAGGGAATCTAAAAACCTCACCCTCATACTGAATCCAATTCTGAATCGCCTTCTCAACAGTCAAGGCCTTATACGGTGCATTAGCATAAGGCACATAGTCTCTACTCTTAGGCCAAGAGAAAGGTGTAACATATCCTTTAGGCGCAGGCACAAGACAACGTAGCTTCTCACTCTCTGGAGCACAATGCCTTTCACGGTAAATCATACTATCTCTAGGGAACGTCATCGCACGCCTCTGGTCTTGACAGGGAGTGTAATCCGTGTAACGAGCATCACACGGCTCAAAAGCTTTAACCTTTACTGACGCACCAGAGATACTTGACTCCCCTGCGTGATGTGTCTCGAAGTTTAAGCTTGGGACGATGTTGCAGTCAGCTCCACTGTTTGTCATCTCGAGAGCTATGCTATCTCCTTTACCGAACCCGCTTCGTTGCCATGCTCCAAGAATGTAGAAGAAGCAACATAAGCTGAAGACAATGAAGATCTGAACAGAGCTTCTGGTTTTGTTATCAGCAGAACTCGACTTTATCGCCATGATTGATCTAAAACCGTGAAACAAAACTTAGATCAGCTACAGAGTACACAGAGAAGCAGACCCAGAAGAAAAAGTGTGAAGCTTTGGTTTTGAATCAGCAAATATATATACTTAGTGGTGTCAAGATTAATCCTTTTTGACGTAATCAAACAAAAGATCCAACAAGATTAACGATAACAGTTAAGAGATAGTTATTACATTGTTAGGGAATGTTAACAGATGCAACATAACAAAATAACAACACCCGATCTGGCCAAAAAAACATAAGGGGACAGGAACTGGAAGTAGATTTGTCGTAATGAAGAAATAAGAACGTACATAGAGATAGAAATAATCTGGGAGATCCACTGCTACGATTGGCTAATCAGAAGGTGTTGTTGTCCGTGGTGATTGATGATTGATGGAGAAGGAAGGGAGTGAATGAAACGTGTGAGATAGCTTATGGAGAACCCTAGTTTATGTAAATCGTCATTATCTCGACATGGGTGGGATGTGATGATAAAATAAATAAAGCTGGCGATTTTGTGATTGAGGGAGAAATGTATTAAACAGAGACAGAGAGAGAAGTGGAACAGTGTTAGATCAAATCGACGTTTCTTGTTTTTTTTCTAAATATATTTTTTTTTCCTCGTGAACATCATTTAACCTAAGAATTATATAATATAAGCCAAGAAATTTGATAAAGTAAATAAAAATAAAACAAAGGAAAAAAAAGTGGAAAAAGGTAGAAAAGAAAAAGCTGGTTTCTTTCGTTAGTTATTTATTCCACACTTTTTCTTTGTTTCTTTACTTTGTTTCACACTGGAAGCTTTTTTTTCATCCAGAATTGATCTTACAAATAACTTTTTTAAGTGATGCATAATTGAGAAAGATTTTTTTAATTGGCTAAATTACGAGAGATTACTTGTTTATGCTTGGAGTAAATAATGAGTGACTTACAAATTAAGAAAAATGTCATAATTATGTGAAATTATGAAGGTAAGCTTTTAAACTTTTAACTAGTACTGATCAGTAGGGAAGAACGTACCTCTGAAAATTGGACCCACTGTCGGTAAAATTATAAAAAGCATGTTATGCTGCAGTAATCCTACCGCCCTTAATGATTTTAATGTTTAGATCGAGGCTTCTTTAGATGTATCTTAGGCCATGTTCATTGCGAAATTTTTAGTTGGGGTTTTTAACTTTTGATTTTTCATATTTTTCATTTTTTTTACTTTACTGCTAATAACCGGTTCTTAAAACTTTTATTTAAGGCCATGTTTCATTGAAGAGTTCTTAGGTGGGGTTCTTAACTTTTGATTTTTCATTTTTCCGTTTTTTTTTATTTTACGGATAAGAACCGACTCTTAAAACTCTTATTTAAGAGCCGGTTCTTAGTTTTTTTAGTTAAAAACTAAGAATCGGCTCTTAACAAAAGTTAAGTACCCCACCTAAAAATCATGCAATAAACATGCCCCAAAAGCCGGTTTTTAGTTTTTCTTAGTTAAAAACTAAGAACCGGTTCTTAACAAAAGTTAAGAACCTCACCTAAGAACCATACAATAAACATGGCCTTACATCATATCCACTATAGTTTGTTATTTTTGTTTCTAAAATAAAAATTTATAAACTAAATTAGATTTTTTTTATAATAGAGATCGAGATTGGTCTAATGTATTTCCTATAATAATAATTTTTAAAATATAGAGTAAATAATAGTGATTTTATTTCTTCCTCTCTAAATAGAAAAAAAAACATTTACTTTTTTTTTAAGAAAAAATAATATTGGATTAAACATGCTCTTATTCATTATTCTTCCAGTGTAGTTTTTTTTTCTAATATGGGTCATTTTGATAGTAGTAGTACTATATATAAGACTTATCCAGGGCGTGATCGTTCCTTCTAGGCTTGATGTTAATAAATGGAAAATATTTTCAAAGGGGTGATTAGTAATCTTAATATTCGAAAATGTTTTCAAAGGGATGCAGTTAACAAAACCATGCTGGTTTGGAAACTAGCATCGGTCAACCATGGTGAAATCAGCAAGTTATAAAGGTCAAATTCTAATTAGAAAACAAGAATGTCAACGTTGGCTTTAACGATATTAACCCTTGTGGGTAACGGCACAACAATAGATAACTTTTAAGTGGTTATCAGTGGATCTCGGCTCCATCGACCACCAAATGGCCCCGAAACTTCTTTTATGCCTTTTGTTGCTTATATCCATATACTCAATTATGTTTGACTTCTAGTGAAAAATAGTCTTCAAGTTAGGTTAGAGTTAGACCCACTCTATCTTCTTTCTAGTACACCATCCACAAATTAGATTGGTGGTTGAATGCTCCCAAATTTTCATGAGATCCAAAACCTCTGGGATTTTGAAATTAGAAATATTGGTTAGAAAAACAAAAATAGTCGGTGTAGGTCACCCATACCTCACTACCATATAAGAAACATACTTATCATCAATAGTTCATCTTCTTTTTTTTTTAAATAGGACTATGCTTGTTAGTATTATTATGAGCGATTTAGGAAAGATTCCAACCCAGTCAGAGGTTTAGGAGACGATTGAATCCCATTAAACTACAAGATATATGATTGTGTTGTTACTTTATTGAATGTATCATAATGTTGTGGATAGAAGCCGGTGAGTTATTAGCTAAGTTTGAGAATGAAATAAGTAAATCAAGATTCAATAATTCACAATCCTAATCTGATCTGGGATGTATATCAACCAAAAGTGTATACTTCTGTGTTGTGAGTCGGCAGACATGACATATTGGTACTATATACTATGTTTGGTTTTCTAGTCCATATATAAAAAAGGAATACCTTCCGACCTTCGTACAAACGAATGGTTAATCAAAGTTGTTAATATTAGATGAGGTTAAGCCAAAAATATTTTCCAAGTGGTAAGTGGTCACTAGTAAGTGATTCTTTTTTTCCTCCTAGTAGCAATTCCTGTAACAGTTAAAACCTAAAAGTTAAACGGTAAACTAAGATTACATTTTAGCAATTGCATTTTACAAAGCAGATTCGCGAAATTACCAAAATAAAACCTACCTACGACATTGACAAATCGGCTATAAAATAGTGTAATGTTTATTAACTGAGCCTATGTTGCTGCTTAACCTAGGTAAGGCCCAATAAAGGACTTGAGATCTCACAACTTTTATTTGTTTTTGCCATGAGTTCACAACTTCTCAGCCCAAAAGTCTAACAAGAAGCTGGCCGCATCCTAACAACTATATTTTGGTTTTCTTAATACCTTTTTCCTTGTCCCTTCGGGGACATCCCGATAAAATTGGAACGATAATACTATTTTCGTTTCGATTTAGTTGTCGTTGTAGAAAATTTTTTTGTTTTAAAATAAGTGTCGTTTTATAATTTCAATGCAAAATTTATTAGTTTTATCTGTTATTATATTTTTCTATTGGTTGAAATGTGGTTAGGTGTATAGGTAATTGTGTTTTTATCTAAAAAATATGTAAAATTAAATGGTTTCTAAAATTATCTGTTATTATATTTTATTATTTTTGTTTCTAAAATAAAAATTTATAAACTAAATTAAATTTTTTTATAATAGAGATCGAGATTGGTCTAATGTATTTCCTATAATAAATTAAATATTTTGAGAGCAAATATTTTGGAAACATAATCAAATTAAATATCAATAAATGCCAAATCAATTAATTGAAAACTAAGTATAATTTTTAATAAGGAAAACAAAATAAATAATAAGAAGACGAGAACATAACAATTTATGCACACAGTCAATACAATTATTTAGCACTTTAGCAGTCTAGTACTTTTATCTCAGTTTTTACAACAAACCATAACAATAAATTTGTCTTCCACATTTTTTTATCTTCTCTATAACCTGAAAATTCATTAATAACATGTAAAATGCTGCTAAGTTAGAAAAATATCATTAAAAACATTTAGTCAACAAGGGAAATTAACAAGTTAAATTTGGTCAAAGTTAAAAGTTGAAAGGCTAGAAACAGTTTTCTGTGAGTAACTTACTTTCTTAATTGTATGATGGTGGTTTAATAGTAAACGGATTTTAACAATTTGAGTCCGGAGCAATTTAGAATTTACTCTACTATTTTTTATCATGTGGCCAAATAGATATAGATTCATTGCTTATGATCTATTTAAATATTGAAAAATGGTTCATCTTATATGTATTTTTTTGAAATTATTATGAAGATTTTATAGGTTTGAGATGTTTCCATATTAATAGAAAAAAATAAAAAAAAACAGTGGTGAAGAGGGTTAATAATGTTCACGAAGACAGAGGTACGGATGCTTGTGCTTGAAGACTTTGAAGTTTTGACTAATACTTTTTTTAAAAAAAATATTTATTATGTACTGTGAATAAATAACTCAACTGGTGTAGACATTTTCTTATATACAATGAAAAAATCAAAGAAATATTTCTAGTACCAAGTGCACACGTTTGGGAAGTAAAAACAAAAGAAGAGAGTCAAACTAACGAGAGACAAAATGGGTATGAACCGAGGAAACATGGCTTTTAGGAATTTCATTGGGTTTGGCGTATAGTGTATCTATGAGTTTAGACTTTTACCTATAGACTATAGTGCGATCTGGTTTTGGAGTCGGTACCAAACTTAAACTCACGTGAATCATGACCATCAAGGTACACTCTATTTTGGTCAATTCTTTTAAATATTTTTTTCTTCGTTTTTGTCAACAAAAAATTCTCAAAAGAAAAAAAAACCAAAAATATTTTATTAAGAAAACAACTCTTTTACCTCTTACTTTATAAACAAACAAATAAATAAATAAAATATATATCTTTTATAGTTTCAAATTATATACTTCAAATTCGCATTTCAAAAAAATATTTTTCAATTTAAAAAAAAATCTTTTTGACATTCGAAGATGCTTTTTGAAATTATTTTAAAAATCTTTGAAGTTTTAATATTTTATTTATTTATTTTAAAAGTTTTAAACTCAATCCCAAAACTCTATTAAACTCTAAACCTTAAATCTAAATTAATTACCTTAAAAGTATAAATGTCTATTTACTTTTTTAATAAAATTTATTTTGATCAGTTTATTGTTTATGAACTCTTTTGGTGAAAATAAACTAAAATAGACTATTCTAAAAAATTCTCCTCTATTTTTCCAGTTTTTTACATAATAAACTTTCATTATTTTGATGCCCTAGTTTGTTGAGGTTAAAACAAAGCGTAGGCAACTCATAAAAGTACACCTTTTGTACGCCTGAGATAAGTTTTTCGAACTCGGATCGTTTTAACCAAACAAAATAACCTTAAAATGGCAAAATAACAGGTTATAAAGTTTTATGGTTACTTTATAAATATGTCATTGAGAAAAAAGTTTGGATACGATGGTCTCATAGCTATTCACATATTTTTGTTGCAATTAACCTTACTTGTGACAAAAAGCTGTACCATAACAATGATTTATGTTTGAAAACTTTGAATGTGAGAACTCGAGTACGAGGCACTTTACAAACTGCCACTGACGTTCCAGAATAACTATGATGTTGGAATAATTTGGATGTAGGTTATGAAAAAATTCAAAAAGTCGATAAATTACAAAACAGTTTTTAAAAAAAAATCAATAAATAAAGGTACTCCAAAAATGCCTCGCACGAACGGGGCAGGCAGCAGAGGAACACTTCAAAGCTTAATGCAAAAGAGAACGTTATAACATATGCAAGAAAATCCAAATTATTCGACGTCA
Source organism: Moricandia arvensis (assembly GCA_905132765.1). Classification (NCBI taxonomy): domain Eukaryota; kingdom Viridiplantae; phylum Streptophyta; class Magnoliopsida; order Brassicales; family Brassicaceae; genus Moricandia; species Moricandia arvensis. The sequence goes on from CAJHQP010002117.1 coordinate 27,141, forward strand.
TATCATCTATGTTCCATCTATGGTTGCACAAACGAATACATGTCCCGTACGTGAGTGACAAATAGTTGGGACAGAACAGCAAATTTTGTATCTACGTTAAATAATTATCTCTTAATCAAACTCATTCTCATTCGTGCATGTCTTCGTTTAGTATTTTTCCACCGTGCAGTTACACTTCTCTTTATGTCTTTCGAAATATGTTAACCATATATGTCTATCTGTTTTTCTTCTCAAGAAATTCACTTAAGCAATCTATATAGGTTTTGTTGGAATATATTGACTACCATTTAAATTGATCGTGACATTTATAAGTTTAGGCCTTTCTACTGAAGTTATCAAAATTAATTTTCATGTAAACTATAGTATTTTCCTTGTCACTTAGAGCATCTCCAACGGTGAACTCCCTTGAAATCCTTAACTATTCACCTTTTTTTTTTTTTCATTTTCGAATTATTAAAAAAAAAATATATTCCAACCAATCGCGGATTGCCACGTGTCATGAACAGTGTAAGGATCAATCCTTATTTAGGGATTTTAAGGATCGAATCCTTAATTATTGGTGGGGTCCACAGATTATTTAATTATTTTTTCCTTAAGGATTCCTTTTTATTTAGCAGCTAGTGTTTTATATTGCCAGACTTCCGGAAACCGATGAATTACTATTTGACGGTGTAGTAAATAATCAGTTTATCAATAGTTCACCGTGCTTGTACAGTACACAATAACAATTAAAGAAATCATTATTTGAATTTTACTAAAAGCAAGAAAACGTTGAGAAATTCTATACTTTGGTTTTCGGTATTTAAAAAATCAACAAGAAGTTCGAGTAAATTTGACTTTTGCCTTATAAATGCTACACGTACTTTGTTAATGTTACTGATTTAATTAACCGCGTGCCCGATAATATATGGAGTATTAGTATAATCTACTTTCACCTACTTTTGTACTTCAAAACTAAGATTAATTACTCCTGAAGTCTTTTTATTTATTTTATTTAAACCAACTTTGAAGATTTTTTTTATCGTTTGTCCAACAAAATTTATGGAGGCAGCAGCATACATAATTAATTTACATATACATTTTATCGCGTGGGTTTGTTTTAATCACATAAATTTTAACCCCTTACTGAAGTCAGTTCTTGTAGCAAATTTAATTTACTAAAAGTGTAGCTAGTTGCTACAGCAAACTATATAAAAGAAGGTGATTGTTATAGTTTAGGTAGTTAATTACTCCAAAGTCTTTTTATTTATTTAATTTTCACTTCTAACTTTGGAAATTTATCATTTTTTTGTTGCTAAAGTTGTAAATATCATTAAATGAATAATGAAAGTTTGTAAATATCATTAATTTATCGTTTCTTGAAGATGTTTTTTACAGATACATCATGCATAAACATATTATTAACTTACATATATCGTGTCTGTTTATTTTAATCACATAGATTATAAACCCTAATAGAATTTAGTTCTTGTACCAGTTTTAATTTACTAAAACTGGTGCTACAGCAAACTATAGAGAAAAGCAGGTGGTTGTTAACTTGTTATAGTTTTTAGGTAGTTAAATTGGTCACGTGAGTGGATGTAGAGGATTAGTTACATTTTACTGCCCTTAGTAGTAAATTTAGATCTTCGGATTAGTGTAAATTGGTTTCATGTAATCTAGTTCAGTTATTAAAAACAAAAACAAAATTAAATTTCTTTGAAATTCTTCGTTAAGTTTTGTGAAATGTTTTAAAGATAAAATAAGATATACAACTATTATTTTAATATATTAGATATATCTTTTTGATAAATGATTCGATGTTTTTTTTAAAACTATGTTATTTTTATTTTCTGTTAGAGTGTAGAATGGCACGTATGTATATCAGTAGGGACAGAAAACAACAATGTTGTCAACTCTACTGGAATAATTCACGTTCCCATGATATTTCCACCTTCTTTTGGGATTAGTTGAACTTTGTATCGTTTCATTTTAACTAATGGATATTAACATTTTAACAAAAGTATAATTCACGTATTTAGCAAAACATAAAAATAAAAGATATAATTCACGGTCCCATGATAAAGTTTTTTTTTTTGGTCTAAACCCATGATAAAGTTTGAACCAAGTACAACATACTATCAATCTAGTTATAGGTCGAGCAAAGCCATATTGAATATTGGATGAGTCGTGGACCGAGACTCATAAATTTCAACGTCGGAAAGGTTCGTCCCAATCTCTTTCAAGTGGGAATAATTACTACCAATCCTAGAAAATATAACATATGAAAAGTCCTAAAAGCCTATTCAACCAGTTGGTAGACCATATTTGTTGGCAATGTTGCATTTGACTTGATCATTTTTTTTTGTGTTACCCATTTCGATATGAACCGAAATATACGGATATCCGTAATTCTATGGTACAAACCAAATATTAATATATACTACATGTAAAAAGTGAAGCAAATCACAAAAATAATATTTTTAAAATGGATATCGGTTCCAATCCATTATATGCACATATATATATATATATATATATATATATATATATATTAATTTTATAATATGTTATATTCATTAAATTGGTTAGCTTAGTTATTATAGTTTTTATATAAATAAATTCTTAGTATATTATTTTGGATTTTAAAACTTTTTAAAATTTTGTTTGAACATAACGAAACATATATCCGATTAAAACATATAACCGTTTAGATACTCAAACACCAAATATCCGAACGATTACAGATGGAATTGAATTGGAAATCGATGTTCTCAACCAAATAGTTCGAACGAATACGTCCAATCAACCGGATCAATGCTCACCCCTACATGAGACTATGGTATCTCTATGTTGTTGTACTTTGCTCCCATCTAATCTAACTATTTTGTGGTGTTTTTCTATGGAAAGGCAATATTGACGATCTACATACTGCTAGAGTTTCATGGAAAGATGTTACTAAACCGAAGACGGAGGTGGTTTGGGGATCAACGATCTTCTCCTATGGAATAAGGCTTGTTGTTTAAAGCTCATTTGGCTCCTGTTCTTTCAATCAGGTTCAATTTGGGTTGCTTGGTTTAAGGAGGAAGTACTACATGGGGACCTAAGCAACTTATGGACCACCACACCTAATAGGACGTTCTCTTGGCAAGTCAATAAGCTTCTAAAACTGAGTCCTTTGCTATACAATTGGATTCACCTGAAAGTCTCCAATGGTCTCTCATGCCGGTTTTGGTCAGACAACTGGTCCCCCTTCGGCAACCTGAGAGCTTTTCTTCAACTTGGTGATCACTCCTCCTTAGGGATTCATGAATTGGCAACTCTTGCATCCCTGTACTGCAACAACTCATGGCGGCTTCCTCCTGCAAGATCGGAAAAACAGGTTCAGTTGCTCTCTTACTTAACAACTATTGCGTTGAATGAAGAGCATGATTCTTATGAATGGGAAATAGATGGTTTACTAAGCACAACTTACTCTATTGGGAGCGTCTACCATAAACTTCGAGATCAGGGACCCTTTGTCCCTTGGTCACAAACGGTATGGAACAAAGGTGGTATTCCTCGTCATAGTTTCTTGGTGTGGCTTTTTGTGCTGAATCGGTGTCCCACAAGAGACAGAATTATCAGTTGGGGCCTCAGATCATCTCCGGTCTGTCTTCTCTGTAACGCAGGCTCTGAGAGTAGGAACCATCTATTCTTTGATTGCACTTTCTCCTGGGGATTGTGGGGATCTTTGGCGCCTCGATGTGGATTAATACCAAGGAGATCTTGGGACTCGGTAATGGCACAGCTTCAGAACATGAGTAGACGATCACCAAGAGGAAGACTTGCTCTGCTTTGTTGGCAAGGATGTATTTACTGGACCTGGAATGAAAGGAATGCAAGACTTCACCATAATGTGTTCCGTCCCTTTGACGTCATCTCTCGACTTCTCGATCGTCAAATCAGAGACAGGATCTTAAGCTTCAGAACCTCCAATGCCTTTGTCTCTTCGGCGATGATGCAGCAATGGCTGGTGTAACTCCCCAATTCTCGAACCATCTCGATCGTCTTGACTTTCCATCTCTCGTAGATGATTACTATGCTATCTCTCTTCCTATGGGCTTCAAATTATTAGGTTGGTTACCTAATGTGAATTGATTTGGGTTTTTAAATTTGTAATTGGGTTGGGCTCGAAATTCAAACTTAAGCCATTGGCTTGTATCTTTTTCTTTCTTTTTGCATTTCAATATGAAAAATCAGTTCAAAAAAAAAAATCTAATCTAACTATTTTAACAACATAGATACTAATATCCTATTATGCAATATCGCGAAGGAGTTTGAACTTTGGGAACTTAGAGAAATACTTATTTCTTTCTGAACCAAATGAATGGACTTGAATTTAAAAATGTTAAAGCTCGAACTCTTTCAACTAATTCATTGGCCAGTGAGTCAAACTTAAGACTTGTCCGTTGGAAAATCCGAAGCTAAAGTTACCAAAAAGGTCAAATCGAACACGATTGTTAAGAGTTAAGACATTTAGTCAAATCAAATATAGGGTGGTAACAGTAAATTACACTAACCTCGTCGCCCCATTGGCCATTAAAGCCCATTAGCCATCTGTTTTATTTTGTAATTTTCTGACATTAGTCAGTGGGAATAGAAACTGTGAAGAGGAATGGAATAGAAACTCGGATTCAGAGGACCGTTTTTAAAATATGTCAGATAATCTTAATTAGAAACCTGAAGGCAATTGTTAGTAATATTTTAGTGCATACGACTGAATTTAATTTCTAATCTTTTTGTAGTGGCAGCTGGCCTCGATCGACCCTTGTTTCCTTTATTAATTCAAAGCCTTAAAACCGAAGCGACGATATTTAAAGCGGTTATTAAGTGGTCTTTAATAATTTCTTGTCTTCATTCATGCTGGTATATACTCCATCTCTTTCATAATAAGTGTCACTTTGACATCATGCACACGGATTAAGAAAACAATTAATTTTACATATTTTTTATATAAAAACACAATTACCTATACACCTAACCATATTTCAACCAATAAAAAAATAAATTAGAATATAAAATTAATAAATTATGCATCGAAAAGCGAAAACGACACTTATTTTGCAACAAAAAAAATTCTCTAAAGTGACACTTAATATAAAACGGAGGGAGTAGTATGTACATACACATTCAAAATTCAAAGTAGTATCCACAACTGAGGTAACGAAAAATACAAAAATTTCATGCACATATCCATGTGTGTCTATGTTGCATGTACGCGTGTATAGGTGCGTACAAGCCATATTGATCATTCTTGAAGTAATGATATGTATATAAACACATATAATACACGTAAATATACAGAAATAACCAAATGATGTTAATTTAGTGGTTTATACGGTGAATCGTAACAAATGATCGATTCATTTTTTGATATTAGGTATTTCAAATTCGGGTCAGACAGTGTGATAATCAGTCTGTTCTGTAGCACTAAGTGCGTTTTTCTGAGATCGACCGGATTAGCCAATAGAGTTTATAAAAAAAATATGTAAAAATACAGATGATATATTATTTTCTTGTGCTTGTCCTAGTGTTTATAACCTTTTCCCTCAGCTCCATTTTTAATGTCTACTAAGAAAAATCAAGGAAGTCTTCAACTACACTTTCTTGGGACATTAATTCAAAAGAAAAAAATCGTACTATTAAAAAACTTAGCTGAAATGGCGGCTGATCCTTCGGGTTCAGACCCCTCGCAAGGAAGCATATATTGATTTCAACTTAAGCTAAACTTACTTCACTTCACTTCTGACTTCTCTCACTTTCAACCAGACTCAATTTTTTCCACTTAGGGTTTCTTTCTAAACTCTTTTTGTTTTTAGGGTTTTAGGGAAAATGGGAGAGAGAAACGACGATAGGGATCAGAAAATGGAGGAAGTATTGTTGCCCGGATTTAGGTTTCATCCAACGGACGAAGAGCTTGTAAGCTTCTACCTGAAGCGGAAGGTTCAACACAATCCTCTCTCCATAGAACTCATAAGACAACTCGATATCTACAAATACGACCCCTGGGATCTTCCAAGTACATATCATTTTTCATACTATCATATCTAATATTACTTGGTTACAAAGAAGTAACTGATGTCTAAACAAATCTATTTGTTATTTTTGCTGTTGTGATTATATTTTAGGGTTTGCAATGACGGGTGAAAAGGAATGGTACTTTTATTGTCCGAGGGACAGGAAGTACAGGAACAGCTCGAGGCCGAACCGAGTGACTGGAGCTGGTTTCTGGAAAGCCACGGGAACGGACCGGCCAATATACTCGTCGGAAGGAAACAAATGCATAGGTTTAAAGAAGTCACTGGTGTTCTACAAAGGAAGAGCAGCAAAAGGAGTTAAGACTGATTGGATGATGCATGAGTTTCGTTTGCCTTCTCTCTCGGAGCCATCTCCTTCTTCTAAGAGGTTCTTCGATTCGCCTCTCTCTCCAAACGTAAGCTTCCCGTAAACTCAATGGTTTTTCTAGATTTAATTTATTTGGAAAGAGAAACATGGTTGAAAAGTTACGCGGACGACTTTACGTACTATATTTAGTTATTAAGATCTAAGAGCACCTTTATCATGGTTCTTAGAGGGGTGCTTAGCGGGTGGGGCCGACTAAAAAACTAAGCACTCTCTAAGCACTAACTCCTAAATTGTCTAAATAAACACCCCTTAAGCATAAGATCTTGTACTTATGGTAGGCCCCACTGATATGTGGCAGCTCGCGATTGATTGTTTTTTAATTTTTTTTTTTTTAGAAAAATCAAATAAAAAGAAGAAAACAAAAAAATAAGCACCAAGTGGGGGTGCTAGGATAAAGATGCTCTAAACATCTGATTAGAAGTCTTTTAAGTTAGTTTTTGATGTGTAAATAATATATATATATATATATATTGAGTTGAACTATATATCTCTTTCTATAACATCGCTAATATTTTTTAAACTATTGATAAATACGAGAGATGTGAACATATGGATTTTATATATTAGGGATTTAATATTTTTCCCTAGGTTTTCCCCTTTGATTTCAAGCTTAAACTATTGTGGTTTTCCCTGTCTACTATAATTTTTGAATAATACTAAGGTTTTTTAATCACAACTCATATGGAAAGCATCAAAAGTATATTATGTTTTCTGATAAATATGGACTAATCATTTAAGCTAACTAAATTAAAAACATTGCAAATGTTTATGCCTGAAATATTTTGACTCTTTTTTTTGTTATACATTATCCAATTCAATGTTTGTTACTAATACAAAATAACATGGATCACTACAGGATTCGTGGGCTATATGCAGAATCTTCAAAAAATCAAACACAACGACCCTAAGAGCTCTCTCTCACTCCTTTGTTTCCTCGTTACCATCAGACACAATGTCCGACCAAAAACCATCAAACACATCAAACTTATCTTCAGAACTCAAAACGAGCTCTCACTTCCAGTTTTACTGTGAGAATACTAACATTATTCCTAAAACTAGTACTAGTCAAACTCCTCCTGTTGCCACTATAAGTCCATTCTCTTACTTGGATTTCACTTCCTACGAGAAACCCACCAACGTTTTCAATCCGGTTTCATGTTTAGACCAACAATACCTCACAGATCTCTTTCTTGCCCCACAAGAACTACAAGCTCAGTTTCCAAGGCTCTCCTCTTTTAATGAATCCCCCTCATTTCTCCTAAACATCCCATCATCAGATTCAAGCTTCTTGGGAGAATGCACCAACGAGATCGACCTCAGTGCGGTGTTGGCCCAGGAGCAGTGTCCTGCCCTTGTAAGCCTACCACAAGAGTATCAAGAAAAGGGACTCAAAGGAAATGGGGAAATGAAAAACATGCATAGTTTCAATGAAGATCATCGTAGTCACTGTGCCACACTTAGGTTTGGTGATGTTGCTTCAACAGCTGAAGAGAAGCTTCCTCAGCATTATCAAGACGTGAAACATAACATGACATTGTTGGAGAGTTATTATTCCTCTTTGTCATCCATTAATGGCGATCTGACTGCTTGTTTCTCCACAACTTGATGGATGTGGATAGCTTTTCCTGTCTTTTGCCTTCTTGGTTTTGTTTTTTAAGCCAGGTTGTTCCTCTTGTAGGCTTTATCTTTCACTAATGCAAGGAAAATTCAATTATGCTTCGTGGACTGTTTACACAAGTCACTGTAGGGCTAGCTTGACTTAAGTGAAGATGACATAAACTACACGAACCTTAGTTAAAGAGAAAAACTTAATCCACATTAACGAAACCCATAAACAACATTTTATTTTGGTAAAAATGCGAGAAATAAAATATTTTCTAGAGCCGATAAAGTCTGATTACCCCCAAAATATACAGGATTGTCTAAAAAGTTTTGGAATATATATATATATGAATATATTTATAGAATGACGAAGTTAAGAAATTCAAGTGGGGGTAAAAGTTTATTTCATTTTTCAGTATGTTAAACTTGTTAATAGGTTATGTACACTCCAATGATATTAACTTATACTACGTGAAATTAACATTTGAAACGAAGTAACTCAAAATGTCAGCGTTCACGTAAGTGTTACGTACCATTCCTTAACTTTGGATGCACATGACACTATATGAACGTGGCTCGGCCTCAAGTGAGGGATCTGAATAAACAGATAATGTCATTTACAAAACATATTTATAGATTGATGAGTTATAGAAATCAACTTCACTCCAACTCTCATATAAAGATCAAGACCTTGGATTCTAGATACGAGAACAGAGCATACTACATGAACCGAATCACATACGTATTACACGATGGGTGATTGTTTACACATTCTGCATCGAAGGAGACCTGGAGTCTTGATGTTGCGGTGTTTGGTTCGAATTGGTAGTGTAGCTGTGTCGCGACCGGTAAACAAGACGCTGCACCTTACCTTTTTCGCCGCTCTTTCAATCCTTAAGGATTTTACGAAGGAGATGGTTGATAGCTTCAAAGCCCAACGATATGGGCTTTAATCATATAATTACTAGGCTCAAGCCCAAAAAATAATAGTTAGTTTCTGTTTTCCTCATTTCATCAGTATAAACCAAACTTTATGTAAGGACTAAGGATTTTCTGACGCAAACGGTGAATATTTAGTTTGGCTGTAACTAGTTGAACTAACATGAAATTAGTGGACTAAAAATAAATAGAATAATTAGAATAGAATATAGCAAAAAATGTAATGAAATTCATTCATGAAGAAATTTGTTATGGAATAGTTTTTTTATATTTTATCTAATTATTTTTGGAATTGGTGGAATGACCATTCTATTTCATTCATAATAAATGGTAAAAAATTTTTAGAATTAATCGAATCAACCATTCCACATCATTTAATTCCAAAATACTGTAATCTGGTTGCACCTTTTAATGTTTTGATGTTTGCTGACTCAATTACATAAGCTTTTTGAAACAGATAATTACAAAAAAAAGATGTATATGTTTAATAATATATTCTCTGTTTGAGTCAGAAAATCTATTCACGTGACTATTTTTCTTTTTGGCTCAAATATCATTTTTGCATCCAAAAATATTACATAATTTTCATCACAAGAGAGATTCAATCACACTTGCAACTAAAATGATCTATTATCACTTAGAAACACGTAAATGGATTATACTCAACCTAATCAGAATTTTGATGCAATTCCATCTGATGAACAAGTTCTTTCTACGATCCAAAAGTGGTATTTTAACCATCTAATATGACCATAATAAACAAAAACATAGAAATCCAAGACTAACTAAAATCTAATCAAGATTACTCAACATGACACAAGCATTAGTCACCATAATATAAGAATGCAGAACCTGGACCAATACATCTTCACCAAAAAGTACAAATCCCAACTAGATCCACCATTGCTTGCTCAATGACTCACTCCTTAACCAGAAAGACGGAACAATATATGTATTGAACAAACGCGGAAGAGACAAAATCATAACAACAAATCTGGATCATCAACCATAGCTTCCAACAGCGTTGAGTTTGTACTGTTGCAGTAGCAGAAAAATCATCGGTGACGCTGAGAATTAGACCACCAATGCGTACCTACAACAAATCTCACCCCTCTGGTTAGTTCAAACAAAGTAACGACTCAGCGATGCGTCATTCTGAGAAACAAAGAATAAAACCATTTTCCACAAACCAACACACCATTCCTTCGTGCAGTTCACCATCAATCAGGAAGGTAGATCCAAGATGGAGGAAGTCTCCCTCTGAGTCAGACACCACCATCATAAAGGGATTACTGGAGATCTGAAAGAAGGAAAACCAAATCCGGCATTACACTTCAAACATCTTCCGCACTTGTAGCTCTGCAGTCTCGATGTTCCTCCAAAGCACGATTGAAGTCACCCTTAATCCCTTGATGTTTCAGATGAAGCACCGACGAGTTCATAACAGCTTACATGTTGCCTTGGAGAGATATTGGTGAAGAAAGAGGCAAAACGAAAAGAAGAGGAAGGGTAAAAGGGACACCTCTGAAGAAAAGGTTTTGAAACAAACATGGTAGCAATTGTTAACTAAGGTGGACATTCAAAGTAGCTCTACCACCTCTTTTTGGTATGATGTTTGGACACCTCTAAGGCTTAATGACTATCAAGGATTAGGAAGTCTTATCTCAATGGGAGTGCACTTAATAGTCACTGTAGAACAAGCAACACAAATGCGTCAGCGAATGAGAAACAAACATGGCGGCTTACACGAATAGTGAATCCAACAATGACTTGGTATAAAGAAATATGGTTTTCTCAATCCAGTCCAAAATATTCAGTGATTGATTGAATTGAAACTCACAATTGTCTGGCCATAAGGGACAAAATCATGCAAGAGTTATCCCTTGTTAATGCAGATTGTGTCCTTTGTAAAGATCTAAGGGAAACACATAATCATTTTTTTGTTGAGTGCGAAAGCACTTGTATTTGAACTCTTGGGATCAGAGAACACGGCTTTTGGAGTTCTATATATGATATCCTAGTCGATACATCAAAGGACAAGATCACTTTGTTCCTTCTTCGCTATATTTCCAATTATTGAGTCACTCGATATGGAGGGAAATAAATGGTAGAAAACATGGGATACAACACAAAACTGCCTCACAAAATGGTTCAATACATTGACAAGAATGTAAGGAACATGATTTCAATTCTCCAATACTGGACTGAAGCAAATATCAAGGGTTTTAATGCAACCTGGTTTGTGGCAAGAGTCTTAGGACAGTAACACTGTTGATTTATAATAGATTTTTATACAAAATCACATTTATTGTAACAATATTTTTTGACTGAAATGAATTTTAAATTTAATTTTAAAAAGATAAAATTCAAGAGGATCCGGTTAAACTTTGGTGCTCTCTCTGTTTATATAACTATTTAGTTTATGTTATATATGTATTTAATTCATGTTGGTTTAAAATTATAAAATAGATAATTACAAAATGATGTATTTACAATTAATATTTATTAAAAAATTAAATATGTGTAAAAAGTCTAAAACATATTTTTTCAAAGTGAAATGTTTTGGGAACACATGTTTGTATTCTTGACAGTCTTTTGGTTGGGCTTATTCTGTTTGTTGTGCTTTTTATTCTTCGTCACTAAAATACTCTCGTTGTGAATCTGAGTTATTGGAGACATCATCTTTTCTTGTGTTTATATTGTCGATGTGAGTCAAAGTTTTTGGAAATACCAGCTTCTTCTTTCTAGACCTCATTTTGCAAAGTTGAACATGGATAACGTAAACATACGACAAACTCTTTCATATTTATATGATTTTCACAATTCTTATACAATAAAGTAGAGTTTTTTTTTCTTTTTGGGGGAAAAAATGACACTTGTCATGATATTATTTGTTGAAAGATATTTTAGATTGGGCTTTGTTTTATGTTTGGGCTTGAACTTTAAAAAAAAAAATTGGTAGGCTTTAATAATTTAGACCAATAACAATATATTTAAGTATTCTTTCTTATAATTGTATCTCTAATGAAGTTTATTTTCTTTGCTCAGTTTATAATTGATTATAAAATTCTTTATTGAAGAAACATGTGTCGGATTTTTTAAAACTAATATAACTGATTTGAGTTATATAATGCTGTTTATGTTTGTAAACTTTGTGTTCTCGGTTTATATTGTTTTGTTTTTTATCTAATGATTTAATAAATTTTATTTTAATAAATTTTTGGTTTATTGTTGGTTATTTCTGTTTCTTTCACTGGTTTATGTTGAAAATATTGGGTAAAAAATCAGGTTATGAGTTAAATTTTATCTAAAATACCTACAAAATCGAAGAATTTAACAAAAAAATAACCAAAAATCTAGAACCATACCCGTTAGTATCCGAAATTATTTTTTTCAACATGTTTTTGATTTTCGAACCTTAATGACTTAAACCCCGTAAAAACTGATCTGAAACCTAACCGAAAAATCGCAAGTACTTATTGAATCCGATTTTTATATACCCAAAGGATCCAGATCCGTCATGAACCGATCTGAACCCCACCCGAAGACCCGAATGTCAAGACCTATTCTAGACATTCAATTACAAAAAAAAAACTAAACCGAACTAACCCTACAAATCAAATTTGGAATTTAAATAACCTAACGAAGCAAAATTAACCAAATTTATTCAAAATTTTAACAAAATTTAAACCAAATCTAACCAAAATAAAAAAGTTTGGAATGAATTTAAAAATTAACAGAGTACCGAACTCAATTTTATTTGGGTTAATTTAGTAAGACTTAATTGAATCAAATCTGAAGCGAATCTGAACCGTAACTCAGACTAATTGAATCTGCATGCCTATCCCAAGTTATTGAGGTTACAACAACAATCACAAAAAAAGTTTCACGACAACAAACTCCCACCTAACTGACACATTAAAAATCTCGACTCTACATTTGCATCAAATGTTATTATTACAAGTAGATGGGAAAATCTATTTTTCAAAAAAGGTATTTATATATAGACTTATGTGGTTTAAGTCTACTTCCTTACTTCGACTTTGATTTAAATATAATTATTGGCTCTTACAACAATCATGTACATACATTGATACACATATATTCAGTTACATAACTATTTAGACAAGTTCCAAGCATCAACCAAACATTTAGTATCCAATCTAAAATGTCTGTAACAAAAGCAACATACACTTACATGAAGCTGTTTTTAAGGCACATGTTAGTTACTAGATTATTTTCTCTGTTAACTTTCTTAGTTCTTTGGCTTTGTTCAACTTTTGGTTGATTATATGTTTGGTCTTTAATTAGATTTTGGAATTTCACTGGGTAAACGAGATACAAAAGAATATGATGGATGAGCTGAAAAGGAAACAATTCAATAAAGAGTTGTTTTCAGTCGAGGCATCATGTTCATTTCAAGCTACTAATGACGATGTCTGTAAATACATATGAGCCTAAACTATACATAATAACCAAACATAAGACCCAACAACTAGCCCATATATTACGTACGAAGACTTTCGTGAGTGAAAAAATTGAAAATGCCAGATGTAATTTTTTCCAGGAAAAAAAGTCTACTTTATTATATAAAAACTTACATTATAAAGATTTCATTAAAATACACACAACATATAATAGATCCACCAGCGAGAAGAAATATATTAACATAGTCTTCATAAAATGTAACAAGTCAATAGAAACAAAACAATAAATTAATAACAAATCATTAACTTCTATAACGCCCTTGAATAAATGGTCCTTACGAACAAACGTAAAAAGTAGTTAAGAAAAATAAACCACAAATAGTCACCATCTATAAAACATATCTCTAGCACTATATCGACAAATAACACAAACATGAATAATGACCCACTTCTCTCCATCAATTCTCACAAAAAACAAGATCTCCAAGAGCAAATCCACAGCAAACACTCCATGTCTACGTCCACATGTCCAATACACAACAATCTGCCATTGATTTTCACCTACCATTTATTATTGACAATCAAGGTAATTTTAATAATTCCACAACTGAAAACATGGAATTCATGTTAACATACCATGACATTCACCACCACGACTCGACATTCCTTATTCATGAGACTAACCAATACGTGATGAATTTACTAAGAATGAACGACAATATCTTAGCTAATGATCTTCAAGTTACTCTAACCATCAAAGACTACAACCGAAACACGACTGGAAGACTCGACGTCGATCTAATCATCACGAATCTAGATGACACTAATAGGCCTCCAACTACAAAAGAGAAAAATGATATGCTATATGCCTCGAGAATTACGACTATGTAAACAATATTTACTCTTTTACATGCGGCCATAATTTCCATTTTCCTTGCATTGATGAGTGGTTTTGTACAACCATAAGTTGTCCGGTATATAGGAAAAACAATATATGATTTAAGCTTAATTAATATGGGTTATTATGTTTAAATTTCAGTTTCTTTCATATATTGTTTTCTTCTTTGGTTTTAATTTTAAAACAAATGAAAATATCCCCATATATATATTTTTACATTCTCACCATTACTTTGTCATAACAAAAAAAAATCAAATGTAAAATAAAACTAAATAATTAAATTTAAACTTCAAATGCCAAGGCTATTACACTACAAGAAAACGTGGGCATAACGACCACACATTTAAAGGTTATCTGGTCGTAAATGTCCTTTTACGACCACATAACAACGAAAAGCGTTTAGTCGTTATTAGCCAGTCGTAATTCACCTTTGATCGTAATGTAAACTTAAATATTACGACTAAAAATTTTGGTCGTAACACGGATGTAAAACACGTAGTCGTACACTAGAGGTTGATTTGACGTAAAGTTACGTCCACTATATTAGACGTAAATTGGTCGTAAATTCTGGTCGTAAAGTAGAAGTCAAATCCAACGTAAAACAGTATTTAAATGGAGGTAAAATGTACGACCACATAACCTCGATTCTTGAACCATAGACACAACTTGGTCGTAAAATGTACGACTAGATAACTTCGGTTTGATTTATTTAGTACGACCACTTCACCTCTAGAAATAAAATAAAATTTCACCTTTTAAAATTCACAAATTTAAAAATTTTAATTTACGAAATTTAATATTTAATTAAAAATCCTTCAGTTTCGAAAATATATAAACTTAACTTAATATATCCAAAACATAATTAAAATATATATTCAAATTACATAAGAAAACTAATTAATTAATTATTAAGATTAATGTCTGCGAAAAACTGGGAGGTATGTTCATCGGCACCTCGCTCTGCATTTGCTCGTTCGTCTGGAGTTAGGTCGGGATAGATCGTTGAACGTCGAGGTCTCCACATTTCCGCAAGGGCTGGGTTTGTTTCCGCCATAACATCAAACATCTCCGCCATGGCCCTAATGTGGTTCCTGTTGGCCTCGTTGTCCGTCCGGAGGGTCGAAATGACTTGGTTGGCGGTTGTCAAATCGGTTCGGAGCTGTTGAGATTCTTCTTGCTGTCTTGTAGCATATTCAGCTCTAGCCCTCGAGACATCGTTCACCGTACCGATCCCGATCATCCGTCCCCTCTTTTTCGGGATAACCTTCATTTAAAATAATTTAAATTAATTAAATGAGTTAGTATATACATAATTAACTATAAAATCGAATAATAATTAATTACCTTCTCAAAATTTTTGTCTTGTTCAACGATGGATAACTGAACGGGTTCTCCTTGTTCCACCGTCAACTGGGTCTGGACCTTCTGAATCTGCTCCTCAACATCGTTGTAGATCTTCTCTGCTCGGGGATCTACAAACGTCCCGTCAGAACGCTGATGGGTCAACTTGTAAAGTCGGGCAAGAGACGGTGGTGCTCCTTCCACCGCAGCCTACAAAACAACATAATTAAATATATTAAACTAATTAATTAATATATCAATAAACAATTTAATTATTAAAAAGCTAAAAACAAATTAAATTTTTCTTTAAAAAAATTAAAATTTTTAGGTAGTACTTACAATTTGTAGAGCTTTCCCTGCATGAGAAGTCTGTCCAGAAGTGTGGGGCACAACGACCAAATTACCCTCAGCATCACGCGCCATTCGGTTGTTGGAGCAACGGGCCGAAGTTTTAACTGACTTCGGCATACTCCAATAAGCCGTCAAGCCATTCCAAACGTAATCACTGATGTAGGTCGGTTTACATTTGCTGACTTCGGGATCAAACCTCCACTTATCCTTCCAATCGCCGACAATATTCTTAAGGCGTTCTTGCGCCTTCTCGTAAAACCCTTCCTTCACGGTCTCGTTGACCGCAATAGACCAGTTCCATTTTTGCTGTGAAAAATAATTAAAATAATTAAATGAAATAATTAAATATTTAAATGAAATTAAAAAGTGAAATAAATTAATTTTAGTAAGAAAGAAAATAACTTACCGCAAAACATTTGAACCAAGTCCTCCGAACGTGGTCCGGTGTAAGGGACCAGTTCGGATGAGGCTCCCGAAAGTTTGACCTTATGATGTTTGCGACGCTCCGTCCCAAGCGATTATCTGTTGGAAACCTATAAAAAAATTGAAAATTCATGATTAATGTTAGAAGAAAATATATATAATTAAAATTTCATATATATGGAAAAAATCATAATTAAAATTACCAGAGCGTGTTTGGTGGTCGATCTGGATCGATGATAGGTAAACCTTCTCGGCCCGACATTTGGAGAAGATCTTCCACTGTGTATCTAGCGTAGGGAGCATCCGGTGGCACAAGCAAATCCGGATGGACACCCGGAGGAGGAGGCGGAGCAGCTTCATGGACTGGAGGAGGGACATGATGTTGTTGCTGCTGATGTTGCTGCTGCTGCTGATGATGATGATCATGATGCTGCTGCTGCTGATGATCATGAAGCTGATGCAGATGATGATCATGATACTGCTGATGATCATCATGCTGCGGATAGTAGGGAGGCACGACGTCAAACTGATCAAGAGGCTGCTGCGGTGGCACAAACGAAGGAGGAGGCACATAAGATGGTTGACTGCCTTGGGCCGCGGTCTCAGGGACGACAAACTCTCGGGCTGTGCCAGAGCTAGTAGCTGATGGATCTGACGACGACGAACCGAGAAATGTTTCGCCGTAAGAAGCAGTTTGGCTTCTCATTGCGTGATTTCTTAATCTCTTTCTCCCGGACATATCTACATATACAAATTAAAATTATGATTAAAAACAATTAATTCCAAAATAATTTTAAAAGTAATTAAATACTAATTATCTAATATAAATAATCTAATCATGTGCTAAACCAATTCCAAACCTAATCTAATTACCACCTAAACTAACCACCTAAACTAAAAACTAAAACTAAAACCGAAAGAAAAACATACCTGAAGAGAGGGAAAGTGGTGGCTAGTGAGAGAGTATGGTGAACAACGAAATGAGCTCTGCTCGACGAGTTTATATAGGGATTTACCTGTGGTCGTAATGTGGTCGTAAACTACTTCTAGATTACGACCAAAATGAATTTACCACCAATTTGGGACCACTTGTTACGACTAATCAACAACCACAAGTGACGACATTACGACCAATTAGATTCTATATATATTTACGACCACTTCGGGACCAAACATTTACTTCTACGTTACGACAAAAGAAGGTCAAATTCAAACATTACATCCCATTTACCACCAAAAAGAAAGTCATTAAAAAGAATATTCCTAAGACATGTATAAATATCTTAGGCAAAGGTTCCATAGAAATATTTCAAATCTATGGAAGCATTTGTCTAAGATATTTTTACAAATATCTTAGGCAAAAACTAAACTATATGTTTTTACAAAGAATTTTGTGTTTTGATGTTTAAAGAAATAGATGTTTTGTTTGTGTCTTGATGTCCAATTTCGAATAGGACTTGGTATTTATAGGGAATTTTTACGACCAAAAAGGGACCAATGTTTAAAATATATATATGTTACGACCAGCCTGGGACCACCTGTTTTTTACGACCAAAGAGGGACCAACAGTTACGACCAGACTGGGACCACCAGTGATTTACGACCATACTGGGACCACCAGTGATTTACGACCAGACTGGGACCACCAGTGATTTACGACCAGACTGGGACCACCAGTGATTTACGACCAAAGAGGGACCATTATTTATGACCAGAGAGGGACCAACAGTTACGACCAAAAAGGGACTACAGTTGTCTATACCCTATGTCCGAAACCCCAAACCCCAAACCCAAACTTCGTTGCCTTCATTACTCTAAACCTCAATATATCAGAAAATTCTAAATTAATATTAAAAATACTAAAACTCTAAAAGTATTAATTATACAAAACTTCAAAAACATTAATACAATACAAAATACATATGTATATATAAATGTTATTACTCGTCATCATCTTCTGAACCATCATCTATTTCATCATTTTCTTCAAATTCATCTTCATTGCCTTCATCCGCTAAATCCACCGGAAGATCTTCATATCCTAGGTTCTGAGGATCAACAAGTAAAATTTCATCAACAGGTTGTTCAGGCACTGCCACTTCGTTAACGACATCTCCTTGCAAATGCGGTTGTTCATCGTCACTTATCACTACACGACCCCGAGGTGTATCTTTCCTTTTGTTGAGATCATTAATTGATATTCCTGGTAAAGCTTTTTCAACTTGTGCAACGAAATCGCTGTTTTAACAAAGGATAGATCATCAAATATTAATTAAATATCATATCAAACATGTAATTTTAACTTATATAATTAATTAATTACCTTTCAAATTCTTGCATCTCTTCGCAATTAAGAAGTATATATGTGTGGGCACTGTGAGCATCTTCTGTACTTGACCACCAAACTTCTTTTAGTTTTCCACCTAGACGTCCAATCTGACAGAATATGTCAGGAACATCCTTTTCAATATAAGTCGGAATAACACCACCATCGTCATATCTACTCGGAGCCCGTTTTCGTGTACAGACTTTTGAGCCAAAGTAGTACGAAGTAAAGTGAGATGTTTCCTCATTCAAGCTTCCAGCAACTATTGAACCTTCCACCCTTGCATGATTTTTTGCTTTCCCTTTTAAATATTTCATGGATCGCTCGTAAGGATACATCCATCCGTTATGTACCGGTCCACGTAGCAATGCCTCGTGTGGGAGATGGAGAACTAGATGTTCCATGACGTCAAAAAAGGATGGCGGAAAAATTTTCTGAAGATTACACATCAAGATCGTGATATTATCATCAAGTTGACTGATGATATCTTCAGTTAATGTACGTGAGCTGAGATCCCTGAAAAAAGCTCCAATACCTGTTAATCCAATTGCATATTAATAAGATATAATACTCCGACATGCAAATCTGTTATATATTTAAATGAAAAGTTACCTGCAAGTGCTTCGTGAACATTGTTTGGAAGCAACTCCGCAAAGGCAAATGGTAGAAGTCGTTGCATAAATACATGACAGTCATGACTCTTCATCCTAGAAAACTTTTGTCCCTGCTCAACACATCTAGAAAGATTTGACACGTATCCATCGGAAAATTTCACATCTGATGCCACCCACTTGAACAACGCCGCCTTCGCTTCTGCTGACAATCTAAAAATAGGAACTGGAATTTTCCCATCGCTTTTAATATGCAGCTCACTCCTACAACATAACCCAGGCAAATCCAACCTCGAGTTCTTGTTATCTTTTGTCTTCCCGGGTACATTCAGTAATGTATTTATGATGTTCTCAAAGAAGTTCTTCTTTATATGCATCACATCTAGATTGTGTCGCAACAGTAAATCCTTCCAGTATGGAAGTTCCCAGAATATATTTTTTTTGTGCCAGTTATGCTGTGTACCGTAACCATCAGCCATATTTGCAGGAGTATGCCAATTACCTCCTCTCTTGACTGTTTCTTGTGCACCATAGTAATCGATATCTTTCTCAATTTCCTCTCCAGATAAATAAGGAGGTGCGGTGTCCCGTACAACCACTTTTGCCTTGAATAACGTTCTGTTTCGTCGATACGGATGGCTAAGAGGGAGAAATTTCCGATTTTCATCAAACCAAGAAGTCTTCCTACCATGCTTCAGTTGAAATGCGCTAGTGCTTCCCATACAATAAGGACACGCTAGTCTCCCATGCGTAGTCCAACCTGATAGCATCCCATATGCTGGAAAGTCACTGATAGTCCACAGAAGAACGGCTCGCATTGTAAAGTTGGTTCTCGTTGAACAATCATATGTTTCCACCCCTGTTGACCACAATTCTTTCAATTCTTCTATCAGAGGTTGTAAGAAAACATCGAGGGACCGCTTTGGATGCTTAGGCCCAAGTATCAATATACTCATGAAAAGGAATTCCCGTTGCATACACATCTCTGGTGGAAGGTTGTATGGCGTCAAGATGACTGGCCAAAGTGAGTATTGCCTTCCAGACTTTCCAAAAGGATTAAATCCATCTGTGCATAATCCAAGATAAACATTGCGAATGTTGCTTGCAAAATCCTTGTGCACCGAATTCAAGTGTTTCCACGTTTTTGCATCTGAGGGATGATTGATCTCACCATCCTTTTGAGTATGTTCTGCATGCCATCTCATCGCTGCCGCAGTCTTTTCAGATTGATATAATCTCTTCAGCCTATCCGTAATAGGTAAGTACCACATCCGCTGGTACGGTACCCTAGTTCGTCCACGTCCTTGTGGTTTATATCGTGGCTTCTTACAAAATCGACACTCCAACAACTCTGCATCTTTCCTCCAGAAGATCATACAGTTGTCTATACAGACATCTATCATCTCTGAAGGTAAGCCAAGACTATGAACCAGTTTTTGAATCTCATAATAAGATTCAATACTCACATTATCTTCAGGCAAATACTCTTTAAACAACTCCGCCCATGCATCCATACAAACTTCAGGTAAGTTATAATCAGTTTTGATATTCATCATCCTAGCTGCCAATGATAACTTAGAAAGACCATCTCTACAACCTTCATAAATTGGCTGATTAGCAGCGGCTAACATGTCATAAAATCTTTTGGCTTCCAAGTTAGGTTCTTCTACATTTTCTACTCCCACCTCTACATTTTCTACTTCTGCAGCAATTACTGGATTTGTTTCACGAAATGCATTAGTAACCATTTCATGCATCCTATCATGATCTACCACCTGATCCTCCGAAGGTAAATGTTGTGATCTATTACGAATATTTTCAAACTGATTACTACTACTAGCTTCATTCATACTATCACCTTCTCCATGATGAAACCAAATGTAGTAATGTGGAGTAAATCCTCTATTAACTATATGCTTCCAAACCGTTTCACTAAGAGCGAATTTTGTATTCTTGCACTTAACACATGGACAGAACATTTTACCCGTTTCCTTCGTGAGAGACGTGTTTCCGGCCTGGTACATGAATATTTCTGCCCCGTTGAGGAACTCCGATGTCACTCTTCCCTCAGAATCTTTATGTGTATACATCCAACTTCGAAGCTCATAAATATCTCGAGACATTTTTTACTCTATCTTGTTTCGTTTATTTTTGGACAATTTGTGTAGTTTTTTTTCTGTGTAACTAAAAAATGAAAGATGAGATTGTATTTATAGGCAAATTTCAAAAATGGTAGGTGGGGAATATTACCCCATATTTACGACCAAAACTATGTTACTACGAATAAACTACCACATGCATGTAATTTGGTCGTTAATGCGAAGCTACATATTTGGTCATAACTCCGTAGTCAACTAAATTCTACTTTACGACCAATTTTTCTTTTGGTCGTAAATTAGAGGTTAATTTACTTTTGCTTTACGACCAACTTCTGTGGTCCCAATTTTACTTCGGTTTTACGACCAATATCTCTTTGGTTGTTAACTGGTCGTAACACAGACGGAAAATTACGACCACCATTTTGTGGTAGTAACTGTTGGTCGTTAACCAAACGTTTTCTTGTAGTGTTATATACAATTCACCATTTCCTTCCAATATATCTTAACTACTAAACCTAATAGATAATATCATCAGCATGGATCAATAAAAATTCTCCACGATTCCACGTATAGCTAAAACTTTTAAACTATTGTATATCACACAAAAAAGTCTATATCAAATTAAAAAAAAACATCAATACAAAAATATGCTTCATTCACACAAAAAATAAGTTATCTATCTACCTTTTTTTTTAACAATTGATAATTTCCGTTTCACCCTGAATCACAAATACATTTCAATTAATATATATATATATATATATATATATGTATACAACATAATTTTGAAATGAAAATTGGACAAATAGACAGACAATCCGCGCGTAGAGCGGACACATACCTAGTTTGACAATAAAAGACATATGACAAGGGTTCAATACACAACACAATAAATGAGGGTAGTGGCCAATTTTGTTTTGGCTAAGTAGAAAGTTATTTCCAACGAATTAGCCATTGAACTAATTTGTGACCATTTACCACAATGTTAATCTTAATGGTCACATTTAAGAACATTTGCAAATATCGTGGCAAGTTTGTGAAAACATTACGAGTAGGGTTTTCTCACGTCATCGTAGTGAGATACTTTTTTTTTAATTGCAAGAATTTTATGTTGAAGCTCATAATTTGTTTGGAGCAGAAACAAAAACTGATTAATCAATTTTCTTTTTTGCAGCCGTTGAACTTCGAATTTAGAGTATCTCTAATAGAGGGTTCTAGCTTTAGAGTTTTCAATATATATTTCAATATATATATTAACATTAACATTTAATTGTGGAATTATTGATTTCAAGTTTACCACTTTTGTTGTATCACTTTTCATTTTTACCTTCATTAAAGAGATATTTTCATAAATATCATTTTTTAAGAGACAATTTTTTTAAAAATTAATTAGAATCCTAAATTTTACATTCTTAACTTTTACCCTATTTTTCTCCTACCCCTCAACTCTAAATCCTAGTATTAGATTAATTAACTCAATGGTTATAAGTGTGTCTTTTCCTTTTAAAAAATAAAAGTAAAAGTGATTAAGGTAAGTGATATTTTTGACAATTTTCTTAAAAGTTATTTGTAAAATATATTGGATTGAGTTTTCGGTAAAGTTAATAATCACACAATTAATTATATATATATATATATATATATATATATATATATATATATATATATATATATATATATATGTGTGTGTATTTTAAGAATCTCAAAATTAAAACTTCCATTTAAGATGTTTTTAGTATCTCTACATCTTTAGAGGGAGCGCTTTCAACAACAGAACTTAATATGTGATGCAATATTGTTTTTTTATAAATGTTTAATTTATATTTTTCCGAAAGTACTTCTTGTATACTATTGAGATATTGCCGTAGTCAATAACATTATTATTTTTAGTCAAAATGTAACATAATTATTTTGGCTGTCATTGTTCTTTATTATTTATATACCCCGAAAAGAATATGATAAAATGATCGTAAGCATTTTTATGTTTAATTTGGCTCAACTCTCTAATCAATCAAACATAAGCAGACTGTCTTAATAATGACTTGTTGTTATCATCCCACTCTTTTGTATATACCCACTTGATATTCCTTCATAGCAACACAACAATGTCGGGAGAAGAAAAGAATCTATTACTGTCTGTGGTCAGTTATATAATATATATATATATAAATCATATAATATATGCATATATAACAAAATTCATGACCTTGATCACTTTACGGACTTTGTATACATTATTTTTTTGATTACTATATTATACTCCCTTCATTTTTTTATATTTGACGTTTTATGATTATTCACATAGATTAAAAAACATTTAATTTTTTTTATTTTTAAACAAAAACATCATTAATTACTTATCTAACCATAAATCAACCAATAATAAAATAGAAACTATTATATCATTGGTCATTTAACATTAATTACTAATAAATTTTACATAGAAAATTGAAAACATCAAATAATTTGGTACAAAAAAATCTTCTAAAACGTCAAATATAAAAAAACGGAGGGAGTATTACTCAAAGTGATTTTTATGAGAATATTAATACTTATAATATCTTAATATTGAAACATATAGCACAAATCAGTTTATTATATTATATAACTAGATTTCCTGAATAAGTTTTTATTCACTGTTAATTTTTTTGTAGATGTCGTGTAAGTTTTCTATCTTATAAATACATTTTTGATTCTAGTTAAATTTTAAATATATCAACATACAATTATTTGCAAATATATGACAAAAATAAATTATTTTTTAAATAACGTTTTCATAATATAACTCTTCTTGTAACATTCAGATTGATGTACAGTTTTTTATGTACGATATTTTTTATGGACAAATTTTTTCTGTAGCATCTAATCACGAAGAACGGTTCGGCATTTTAGAATGTCCAATAAGTCTTACTCCTAAATTTACAATAAGTTGCATTTTCTGAAAATTAATCAGATAGTTAATGTAGAAACTTTAAAACCTTAATTATTATACTATTGTGTTTCCACATCTATAAATGCTTACATCTAATGAAAATTGATCGGACTTTTATTACTTGCTTAGTTACAACAGCCATGCATTTTGCTGACTAAAATGAATAAATTGGATATAGATTTATGTCATTGATGGAAGTGGTCCAGGTGAGTTTATTCGAAACTTGTCTACGCCACCATTAACATGTCACATATTAATTAGTAAACAAAAGTATTTATTAGATCTCTTCAAGGGATATGACTAACAAATGAATTATCAATGTCACGAACAGGTGGAACATCGAATGAGTGGACCGACCACTTCAATAATTTAGATCGACGGTGGGCACTATAGTATTAATAATGGATATATATTGGGACGTTATATGATTATGGCGTATCATAACCATTCCACCACTATGCACATGGCGCCTCCCACCATGGTAGACCAACTGAATGGAGATGCTCTAATTTGTTTGACTTTGAATATGATGTGATCCAACAACACTAAGAAACATTGATTATCATTCATCGCATTTTTCTTTTTTTTACTTGACATGAAGACCCTAAAAAATTTGCTTGAGCCAATGATTTTATATCTATAAACTTTTTAATGAGATGAGAGGAAGAATTTCTGAAACTAAAGAAAGTAAAAAAAATTCAGGGATGGAGAAGGAACGAGACGCCGTCTTGAGTTTCTTTTCCAAATAATAGAAGTTTAAGATACACTGAAAAGATATTGTGTTGATACTCTACATATTTTTTTTAAGAATCAAATTTTTAACTTTTTGTAAAATCCACTGATTGTTTAATTATTTTTTTTAAGATTCTGGCTTAATAATTTCCGTTAGAAATGCTCTTAGACCTTTACTATATAATCGTAGTTGTCTGCTCGCCAAATAGAATAGAAATTGCATCTAAGCAATATGATATACAAAAAAAAACAGCTGCACGCAGCGTCGGAAATGAGAAGAAAAAGATGCGTAACGCAATAAATGGATGCGTAAAGACTATTTTCTTTAAAACATCTTCAAGCATACTTCATTTTTATTTAGGGTAAAAATACTCAATTTTACTCTGTTTTTCATTCTACAATGGAGTACAAACAGATTTAGCCCATGAATAGAATATTGTATTTTTTTATTATTTCATTTAAACCACATTCTATTATGAAGTTACTATTTTAAAAAAGATGAAATTTTATATTGGAGATGTTCTTATTAATACAATTGGCAAATGAATCGATCTTTTTTTCCTTTATGTGTTTGGTATCTGATTCATTTTTTACAACCGATCACTGATTGATATATATATATATATATATATATATTTGCGAGACAAGAAGATTATTACTCCTTTTTTGTTTGTCCACGATCTCTCTAATTTTATACTACTTCAGACGTACCTCCTATTACATTATAATTAAAAAAAAACTTGGGTGTTGATATTGATGTACGTATACACAATCCATGTACGATACCCATACACTTGGGCGTACGTAGATGCATGTGTCTACGTTCTTGAAAGTTTAACATGCATCGCAGCCGAGAAATTATATAATAAAAGTCTGGAAATGTCAATTTCCTAGAGAATGTTAACCACATATATATATATCAATTTTTTATTGTGACAAAAGGGCTTTTCAATCACATTTTATTATACTGTTTTAATTCCATTTGCAAGAATAAAGTTTGATGTTTAATTTGAACCTTAGTACTCTCTTATTTATATCTTGACAAATGCCATGAACTATTAACATATCTAAAATGTTATTACAAAAACATAGTTAACTATTTATTTTTAATGTATCCCCCTCGATGAACCTCTTGCTTAACTCCAACTAAAAAAAAGACATGGTAAGTCTCTGTTTGTGACTACTGACTAGGTAACAACTCAATGGAAACCACTTGGGAAAAAAACAGCTCCTGTCAACTTAATGACTCATTTTTGCGTTTGACTAATTATAATGTTCAAGCGGTTTTTTCATTTTAGTTAAGTTAAACATTTATGGTAATATAACATTAGTAATTTACTCGTTGCTAACTGATTATATGATGAAATCTGTGACATTAACGTAGTAAAATATCAAGTTAATTTACAAAATCTACATACTATACATGCTATGGAAGTATCAATCCAAACAAATACCGGCTCATGATAAAATATCAAGTTAAGGTGATAATTAAAATCACACAAGTTATTTTTATGATTACTTAATTATTTATGAATATATATATATATGTGGGTGAGATGTATGTAAGGCTTTAAAAATCCCCATTCCGTCCCAATCAGCGATTCGTTGGCAGCAGGTCTGGTCTGGCATCACGCACCACCCTCCTGACGTTATTTTGAGCGACTGATATAAGAGCATCATTATTGGAGGGTTTTTAGGAGATTTTTAACCAAAAGTAATAGTGGGTCCCATCATTTTTTCTAAGAACACTCTTTAAAAATTTTTAATTAAGAACTGTATATTACACTGTTTTGTGAATTTACTGCCACGTGCCGGTTCACGATTGGTTTGTTTAAATTTTTTTTTTAAATATGAAGAAAAGTAAAAAAAAAACTAAGAACTCCAAGGAAAGTTTTTAGCAATAATCATGCTTTAAACATATGCAACTTTTTGTGTCTGCTTTATATTTTACATTTTTTTGTCACTGGCTTTATATTTTACATTTTTTTGTCACTCGCTTTATATTTACCTTTTTTTGTTATATATCACTTGACAAATAAAAGGCTAAGAAAGCAAAACCTAAAGAGGCCTCCACGTAATCTAGTTATCGATTTCCACTAATATTATCTTTGATGATTATAGGGTTGGCTGCATAATCCCACCTGTAAAAATATTAAACCTACTTAATCCCACCCATACTACTAACCTCTTCCTGAAACCCCCCAAAATATATATTTCTCTTCACATAACCCTCCAATCTTATTAATCCTGTTCATAACTCCCTTTCTAATTGCAAATAGAAATTAAGTGGTAAGGGTCTTAATCACGTTTTCAAAACAGTTATTGCCCAATTAAAAACCCAATTCAACCAGACCCGACCCACTTAAACAAACCCAAATCAACATTAAAAAAAAACGTGGAACAGATTTTTTAATTAGGGTTCATGACTTGAATTTTTTTCACGTTACGAAGACGAGAAACAATGGAGATAGAGCAAGGGCGAGCCAGAGAGACTGACGATGCAATGGAAAGAGATAAGATGCACGTAAGAGATGACGATGAAGCAATGGAGAGAGAGCATGCACAAGACAGAAACGACGATGAAAGAATGGAGAGAGAGGATGCTCGGGACAGTGTGACGAAAAGGACAGAGATACAAACAACTATTATTCTTAGGTTAATGATACAGAAGTTACAACTTTCTTTCTACACCAACAATGGCTCTCCTATGTCGCCATGAGGAAGAACTCGAGCTGCTCATCTTTGTTCTCCATTAACAACAATGTCCTCTTCGTCTCTCTCTCCTGCAACACTCTCACGCATGCTCTCTCTCTCCCCAATCACTTTGTCTCTGTCTCTCTCTCCCTATCTATTTGTCTCTGTCTCTCTCTCCCTATCTCTCCTGCAACACTCTCATGCCTGCTTTCTCTCTCTCCCTATAACGTTATCTCTGTCTCTCTCTCCAGATTTCGTGGTCTCTGTAACATGAAAATAAAGTCACGCACTTTAATTAGAATTTTGCCCCAAATTGATTTTTTTTTAATTATGATTCAGGTTGGTTTAACTGGGTCGGGTTGGGTTGAATCGGGTTTTTAAATTGGGCAATCACTGTTCTGAAAACGCGATTAAGATCCTTACCACTTGATTTCGATTTGGGATTAGAAAGGGGGTTCTGGGCAGGATTAATAAAATTGGGGGTTTATGTGAAGAGAAATATATATTTGGGGGGTTTCGGGAAGAGGTTAGCAGTATGAGTGGAATTAAGCTGGGTTAATATATTTACAGGTGGGTTTATGCAGCCAACCCATACCCATGATTATATCGAAGGAGAACTGGACGAAAGAAAGATGTAATTACCCAACTGATTATTTATATCTATATATAAAAAGGAAACGTAAAGAAAACAAAAGCATTGGTTATTAATTTAAGTTATCTCTGTTTCTCATGTCGGTAACCGTAAATACATAATTTAACCGAGGTGAAGATTATTAAAAAGAAGATGGCAAGCAGGCCAATAAAGTAAAGTTAAGAAAAATGAAAGTAAAGATGTGAAGGAAAGAGTACAGAAACCCACTTGTGTATCCCTACCTCAAACCATGCATTCATCACCTCATCCCATTTCATTTTTGTTTTTTTTTCAAAATAAAAAGGTTTGGATTTTAGGGCATTTTTTTTAGAACATTGTCAATTGCATACTCGAACTTCATCTCTTTTTCTTTGTTCTCTTCTTGCCATTTGTCACTTTCTTGGCTTGTATTCTGTCTCATCGTTACCACCATATATTGTCTATTTATTTTACTGTTTCTTGTATTCTATCTTATTGTAACCGCATAATAATATAGATGAATATTTGATTGGTAACCATGCGTTTCCGAAAACTCAAAATATTTGTCTTTTTCTGTTACTGTTTCATTTGTCTTCTATCTTCTTGTAACCGCATAAATTATTAGATGAATACTGATTGGTCACCATGCGTTTGAAAATAATATCAAAAATATCTTCTTGATTATCATCAGCTAGAGTGCTGCCAAAAATATCAACTAAACCAATTGTAACCAAATAAATGAACTGTCAATCTAATTATAAAAATGTTTCAAAAAAATTTGTGTATGATTGAGAAGGAGTTCATATTTCAAACATGGTCCAAAAACTCTCCAATATAACAAAAGTTTAACAAAAGATAATATGTCGACGAAGAATGAAAATCAATCTCGAATTGAGAAGATAATCCACGTCTAAGTGACGTGGTCAAACCAAAACATAAAAAAGATTATTAGCATTAAATGTGATAAGATATTTGATATTCGTTAGGGATCACGTCGCCCTTATAATCCATCTCAACACCTATAAAAGAGAGCCAAAAAGAAGACGAAGAAAACTCACTTTACATATCTAGCACATATTCTAATTACTATCATAATCTCATTCTCTTGTATCCTTTGGTTCTTCACCATTGTATTAATTCATAAGATCAATAATATATACATTTTACACAAGATCATCAATAGACATCCTTTCAGAAGTTACTTTTTAATAGATGTTGAGATCCAATATTTAGCGCTAGAAAAAAAAAGAAATTCAACATAGCTATCTTTTAAGATTCCGACGTGAAACACATATCGCAATGACTAGAATAGACGCTTCCAGTGCTACATTAACATGAAACAACTCAAGCATTATTCCCCAAGATAGAGCACATAAGTACAACGCGTACACAACTCTAAGCACTCCACAAACTGAAATACCACAGCTCGGTTTAGACAAAAACCCACTCTCACTTGCTATGCCTCAATTTACAGAACTACCAGAAGCACCAGCCGTTGATATATACAATTTATTATTCTAGTTACCTGATAATTTACCGTATGTTTTTTTTTGTTTTGGTTCAACGTATAAGTCAACATAATACCGCAGGGCAACAAGCTATGTAATATCTTGAGAAAATCACCCAAAACCAAACAAATCATCAAGCATGGATCAACAACCTACTAGCTCCATTACCATGGAACCCACGATACTTTAAGAGGACACACAACTTCAACAAGAAACAACAGATCATGCAGCAACCATGACTCAATCCCTGACGACGTAGCGACAAACTCCGAAGGCGAGATTGACGTTCTAAAGCAAAACTTAACATGAACCCAAGCTAAACTCTGGGTGATACAATCTCATATCCATAAAGCCACAAGCTCGGCCTTAAGTAGACAAAGTTATCAAAAAATCAAAAGACACCATTCATAGATCACACCACCAATATCCTCATCCCAAACATCAAGCTTAAGATTCCCTCATAATATGGATAAACAGATCCCAAGCTTATATGACCGCTTTTTGTATCCCAATGGGGTGAACTCGCTTCGAGGATGGAAAACGAGACGCAGATACTGCAAAGTATTTGTCAAACATTTGGTATGAGCATCTTTTAATTGATTTTCCAGATTGGAGGGCTATACCACCAACAATTTTAACCAGCTATCGGTCGTATTCAGGAAGCATTACTTTATGCTCATATAGAAAGGATGTTCTAACATCTACCTGTGGAAAATGTCTCATAAGAAAGAGAAATTGCTCCCCTCTTTCATCGACCGATTTAGGACCGTCACCTCCAACATCACCGTGAGCGACGTTGCAGGCATATCCGCAGTAAGGAACGCCATGTGGCATGAGTCACATTTTTGTGAAGAACTTACTCAACAAACCAACCACTCTGGAAGACGCTCTCCACTGAGTTTCAAGATATATGGAAATGGAAAAAGAAAAGAAGGCCCTTGAAGAAAAACATGCACCAACATTAAAATCCACGGATAAGTCACCCGATGAAAATGAAAACTGACGAAGAGAGCATGGAGGCTCAAGAAGAGAAGGAAGCTCCTCCAGGGATCATACCTGCAAAGTTAGTGAAGGAAGCAAAACCGATGGTGACTTAGAAAAGGAAACTGCTAAACCTCGATCAAACAAATCAAAATCAAATACATTGAACGTAGATGAAGGCGAAAGTGACGGTTCCAAAAGTTTATGTGAATACCATAAAACTAATGGACATACTAATCAAGAGTGTTATAGCTTTTGAGCTACTTATATTCCAAATGTCATGTAGAAGGATTATCAGATCATGAAGAATCCCCTCCAAAGAGTCAACGACACAAACACCCCCAAGAGAGATTGAGAGGTAAGAATTTCAGACACGACGGATCCACTGATCTCAAAAAACTGTAAAACGAAACGTTTGACACGCTTAAGGCGGTTCGCTTTTTAAACAGAGAAAATCAAATCCCTTGATTTATGTCAATCGAATCTCACAATTAATTCAATAAACCAAAATCTCAAACCAGATTTCTAAATCTACAAACTGATGGTCACAAATATATCACACAAGAAAGAACTAGTACCCGACCTGTCTGACAGTCTGAGACACACCAGAGTCTGAAGGGGCTATTTTTAAAGGCGGATTTTAACCCATTCTAAACTCGGTCCAAAAATCCGGTTTAGTATTACGAAGGTCCAATAAAGAGACAATATATCCACAAAGGTAAAGGCCCATTCCGAGTTGAGAGGATAATTCATGTCGAGTTGTCATGGTCAAATCAAAATTAGATGTAGTCTCAAAGATTTTTTGTACTCTCGGAGATCACGTTGATGTTATGATCCACCCCCGCCAACTATAAAAGAGCGCCAAAGAGAAGGAAAAAAGGACACAAGTTTACATATCAAACATATACTCTAATTACTATCATACTCTCTCATTTTTGTACCCTTTAATTTTTCACCATTATATCAGTTCATTAGATCAATAATATACACATTTTTATATAAGATTGTAAGTAGATATTTTACATAAGTTACTTCTTCAGTACATTAGTATGAACTATGTTCTTAATTTTTAGTGGACTTTTAGATTCATCAGTGTAGCTGATGGCACTAGTGTTGCCATAATACCATTCCTGTAAGACGTACACTGAGTCACGTCCCTCGAATTATATAAACGAAGGAAACATTAGGATAACACCTAAAATGCTTGATACACATAGAAGCAATGTAATGTTATGATGAAAATATGTATTCAACCAGAAAACACTAGAAAATTTCTACAAAAGTTATTATGGTAATCAAATTATAACTTAGGTGTTCTTGTAATAAGTCTCACAAACAACTAAATAGATCGGTGAAATGATTCTTTTTTTTTTTGGTCAAACGGTGAAATGATTCATTGTTTTCAAATTTAAAGCTTCGGTGAGATGATTCTCAACAAACTAATTAAAATTGAAGAGGTTTTTTTTTTTTTTTTTTGTCGGCATCCCATTTAAACTAGATCAAGTGTTGACCAGACGAATCGATTCTTTGAGAAGCATCTCCGTCTGTCCGTGTCTGATCTATATGGGGAAAAATATAGCCTCTGATTCTTGCTTCCTTCGCTAATGCATCTGCCCGACCATTCTTACTCCGAGGAATACGAGTCAGACTCACATCTTCGAAATCTTCTTGTAGTCTCTGGAACAACTCAATTTCTGACGCGAATGTTGGCCAGTCCATCGGGTTCGCAATCATGTCCAAAAGATCTGAGCAGTCTGTCTCGAACCGGATCGAGATTATCCTCATATCTCTCATGCTTGAAGTTGCCCAAAGTAAACTTTCCATCTCAGCATGTAAAGCTGAGAGGCTCCTGTCGCATGCTCGTAATCCGAAAGATTCAGAACCCATTTGATCCTTAAGACTCCACCCTAGTCCACTGACATTGCCATTATTGATCCATGAAGCATCAATTTGGCAAGTAGGGATTCGAGGTATCCAAGGAGGCACTGTCTCAACCTCTGTGAAATGAGGGTCTTCTTGGTCCTCGTCCACTTCCTCTTTTTCGTTAGCATTTCGCCAACATTCCGCCTCAAGGGACGCAAGTTGAAGAGTGTCAATCGGGGATACAACTTTCCCATTAAAGAGTTTGTCGTTCCTCGCCTTCCAAATGTACCAACAGATCCATGGGAAGGTATCGAATTGTGGTCTCAGAGGAGCCACCTCTTTTCTTTTCCAAAACAGAAAATTCATGTTTTGATAAATAGATGTACTCGGGAAGTAACCCGGAAGGGACGGATAGTCCGATAAAGCCCACACCTGCAAGGCTGGTGGGCATTCAAAAAGAAGGTGATTAACCGACTCCACTGGACCAGCACATCTAGGACAACTCCTATCGGTGCCCAGGTGTCTATAGGTGAGCCTCTCTGCCGTTGCCACACATCCTGAGATAGCCTGCCACAAGAAGTGTTTCATCTTACTTGGGGCTTTTATCTTCCATACATGGCTTTGGAGGCTCGTGATACTTGGTTCAAGAATCAGTTCTTGTGCAAGACTTAGTTTGGTCGATCGGAGTAGATCATAACCAGATTTAACTGAATAAACTCCAGATTTTGTGTGGTTCCAAACATATCCATCCAAAGCTAGAGATCGAGTTGAAGAGGTTACATCAATGAATATGTTAGTTGTGAGTTGTGAGTTGTAAGTTGTGATTAGTTTAATGGTCAGTCAAGTGAGCAATGAGAAGGTGTCTCTTTCCATGTGCAATCCAATGACATGAAACGACAGCCGTCCGATTTCCCCTCGTAATCTACAACTCGCTTTGGAAGGCTAATCCTTCGGTCGATACAACAAGATATTGCCAAATCTCCTTGACAACAACTATTTATTTAAAAAAAAAAAGATGAAAACGAAAATAGAAGCCTTCTAACCTCACTGATAATCGAGTCCAAGAAACGTTACTTTTATTTTGAAAAATGACATTATTGAAATGGCTACACCGTTTGAAGTCCATACTTATTAGAAGTTATAAATTTGTAGTAACTTTAGAATATCTCTAATGATTGGTTTTATTTTTACCTATAAAAGTTCATATTTTTCAAAAAAAAAATAAAGCAATATTCACTCTGATGGTTTGTTTCACTTTTTCTTGTAAAAGAAATATTTTAAATATATTTATATCCACTTTTTCATTATTAATAATATTTTATTGTTTTCATATTTATTAAAATTATCTAACTATTTTGTTTTAAAAATAATTCAACACAACTATAGTTTAATATTCATTTAATTAGATAAAATAATAGTCAAAATTTTGAAATTAATTTGATAATATTAACATGTATAATTTATTTTTGTAAAAGATAAAAACAATGACTAATTTACAATTTAAAAAGTTTATCTTTAAAATGTAAAAATATAAATAATATTTTTCAAATTTTAATCAAGAATTTTCATTGTTTCATTTTAAAATAGCAAATGAAATAGGATTAGAATAAAAATTATTTTAAAATGAAGTTAAGAAGTTAAAAATGAAAATGGTCTTAGAATCTAGATGTTTTTAGACACGCGATTCACATTCCGTAACTTATACTATGACTTTAGTATATATTTACAATTATATATTATTATATAATACAATTGTATTCTAATTATAATGTCACTGTAATATTCAATGATTTAATCAATAACCGTCTGATCTGATCCATGCGTTATGTAGTAAATATCAAAGCTTCCATGCCTCTTAGTAAGGGTAGGTACGAATTGAATATTCAGATTTTTTAAGATATTCATGATCCAAATTCATTTGGTCTGAATAATAAATTATACTCCGTATGATTCAATTTGTTCCATAGCTCTTTGGATATTCAATGTTCGATATATCGCAATTTTTTTATATTTGATAGGATATCTGATCTGATATGTAGAAATAAAATAAAATTTTAATTATAAAAAACTAAAATAATATAAAATGATATTCCATCCGTTCTAAAATATAAGATGTTTAGATGAATTTTATGTTCTACAATGTAAGATGTTCTCATATTTGTAGATAACTTTAACTTTATCAAAATTCTATAACCAATCAAATTTACTAGTGCTATTTTCAATTGTTTTTTCATTTATAATTTTAATAATACATTTTAGATAAAAAAAATTTTAATAACCATATTTTACCTAAAATACCCTATATTTAGGAACGGTGGAAGTAATATTTATTACAAAATAAAAATTTATTTGCTTTTAAAATCCTAATAACTAATTTAATAAATATTATAAAACTTACATAAAATGTAATATTCTTATATATTTTTTGTAATATATGTATATATATGCATGTAACGGATCAAATTGGAAATTCATTTTAAAAATATTAGTATTTGTGATTTGTTTCGTTTTTACGGATATCGCACATTAATATTTGTTTTGCTTTGTAGAATTATGGATATCTAAATTTTGGTTCGAATCGAAATGAATAACGAATCGAATCAAAATTTACGGATATTTGGGTGAGCCCTACCTCTCGAGGTCCATACTATGTAATCAAAAGTTTTATAACATTCGGCAAATGTTTTGAGATTTCTTTGCGGGTAAAATTTGTTTTTTGAAAAAGGATTCACATGTTTCTCCTTCTGACATGCACGAAGCAATATAAATTGAGAAATCTGGCGACATGACTAAACCACAAATATACCCATAATTCAATAGGCTATGATCTATATAATATTTACTATTTTATTCTTTTTCACTTTCACTTCTCTTTTCTAAATCGACACAATTCCCAAACAATGATTTTATTGTTAATTATTTTCTAATATAGTTATCTAGCAAATTATCCCTATAATTTCTTTTACATTTTTAAAAATATTTTTTGAGAGTAAATTGCATCATTATTTAAATAGCAAAATACCTATTTGACCAAAAAATCTCTATATATACATTTCAGACTCTCCATGTTGCTTATCAGTTATCACCTTCACAACTTTCTCTCTCTAAAGATTTTAAAGGCTTTTCTCCCTCTCTCTCTCTCTCTAAAATACGATGGCTGAAACAACTTCATTCAAGCGCCACCGAGAAGAAGAAACCCTAGCCGAAGAAGAAACGACTAAGCGACAGAAGCTCTCTTCTCCCTCTTACAACGACCAGATTCTCTGTCTCCTCGACGATTCAGACGAACCTAACCAACCCAACAGTGACCTAACTTCCTTTATAAACGCTCTCCAGCAAGAAATCTCATCAGATGGAAAAAACGCCGCCGTTTCAGGAGTTTCCAACGTTGAAGATTCGTGCGTTTCTTCCAATGTCGACGATGAGAACAATGAGAAAGTGATATTGCAGCATCTTTTGGAAGCTTCTGACGACGAACTCGGGATCCCAAACACCGGTTTTGTCGAGAGTAATTATGACATGATTAAGAATGATATTAATCAGGATTATGTATATGGAGATAGTTTGTTAGATGGGTTCCGTGATGCGTTTTGGGAGCTTGAAGATGAAGCTGCTAATTATTATACGTTGCTGCAATCTGAGTTGTTCTTGTAGAAAGCTAGAAGAAAAGGGCAATTATCAAACCAGTGGGTCGATTTTTTATATGAAAATTAATTTCATTTTTAAGGCACACTTGTTTTGTTTTGGCGGAACGAAATATCATTATAGTTGTTTGATTAATTTGTAGTGGAACAAGAGATAATGATATTAGTTTCTTTCTTTTTATTAATTACTACTCTCTCCCTGTAGGAAAGTACTCCTTCCTTCAGTTTCATAAATATAATTTTTTTGATGTTTTTACTCTTATTAAAAATACATTAAATCACTATAATAAATTAATATAGAATTTTTAGATTTTTAACAATAATTTTAACTTATAATGATTTAATAAAATTAATTATTATTATTTTAGAAAAATATAAAAATTTCATAGAAGACACAAAAAAATCTATCTTTGTAAAAGAGATTTATTTCTAAAATATTTATCTTAATGAAACGAAGGGAGTAAGATGTTCTAGTTTCTTTCTTATATACAAATATAAGATATTTTGTGAATTTAATTAATACATTTGATTTTGTAAAAATGAAACTTTCAAGAATATATGTTTATTTGTGTAGGAGCAATAAATTTATATGTGTCAAAGAATCTCCGAAGAGAATTCGCTAAAAATAGCATAAGTTAAATATCATTTTGCAAAAATACCTTCAATCAAAAATATATTAATATTTGAATTTACGCTTTAGTGATTATTGTTTTAGGTTCAATGTTGAATGGGAGGTTGAGTTTCTAAATATTTTATAAATATTTTGAAAAAATAATTTAGTCTATTTTCATCATAATTTAAAAGTATTTTTAAATATTATCATTAATTAAAGATAAATTTGCAAAGTGATATCAAATTTATGGTAGAATTACAAATTTTCCATTTTTAAAGCTAAATTTATTTTGGAAAAGAAACTCATTTTATAATAGGAAGTAAT
Source organism: Moricandia arvensis (assembly GCA_905132765.1). Lineage (NCBI taxonomy): Eukaryota > Viridiplantae > Streptophyta > Magnoliopsida > Brassicales > Brassicaceae > Moricandia > Moricandia arvensis. The sequence goes on from CAJHQP010002117.1 coordinate 64,485, forward strand.
TATCTTGTCGGATACATGTAATTGTCTTTACTATTGCTTTTATGTGTTGTGGGTTACATACATTAAAATTCAATTATAGTGAAAAATTAATAACAACAATTATTTTTAATGTGTAAAATATTTACAACATCATTATATATATTTAGAGGGAATACAACATTTGTTGAGATATCGGTTCAGGTTTTCCACACCAATTAAAAAAATAAATGTTAAATTTGCTTTTATTTAATAATTAAAATATTATTAATTTTATATTTTTAATTTACGTAAGAGTAAAAAAAATAAAATGAATAACATAAATTATATTTAAATAAAAGAGTACTTATTTTGTAACAAATAATTTATTTTACAAGGAAATTTAATAATTTATTTTACACGGAAATTTAATATGAAAAAGGAGTTTTGTATACTTTTACACTCTGATGTTTGCTGAATCGAAAGATCATCGTAAAAGTACCACTATCCATGTGTTTAAGTATAAATTTCTTGTGAATACTAGAAAGAAGAAAGTGGCATACTGATGGCAGTAACTTATAAATTATAGTATAAGAAAAGCTAAAATCGAAAAACTCGATTAACGAGCCTGAATCGTTTCTCGTGAAAATTAATCAAAGTAAAAAATGAAAAAAAAAGAGGTTTCACATTGCCCAGTACTTACAATCGTAAAGTACCCATCGGTTTTTGTATTTTTAAACTACTGGAGTATATTTCTTGTGAATAAGACAAAGTGGCATATTGATGGAAGTACCTTGTAGTATAATTTAAGTAACGAATAAACTTGATTAAAGAGCCTAACCCGTTTCTCGTGAAAACCAATCAAAGCGAAACAAAAAAAAGAAAAGGTTTCTCGTCGCCGAAATAAACTTCAAAGTACAATGTACTTGGCTGGTGAGAACTTTGAGGATAGTGTTTAGTAGTAGTATTTAAAATAGATACGCGAAAATATTTAACAGTTTTCTTAATTCGCTCTGATATTGACAATAATCAAATCAATTTCTTTAGTTTGTATTTCTTTATTGTCGTCAGTCATGTCTTTCTCTAGTTTGATAAGAAAAGCTTTATGATATTGACGAAGAAATTATATCAAGTGTATGCATTTTCACAATCCACGGTTCGTCTTGTCCTCATCTCTCTGCTTCCATTCTACAAGAGAATGCGTGCTCTCAGTCAGCTACAGACTGCAGCTTCTTGTCTTATAGCATTTCGACAATTTATTTTGAAATTTGCAAAACTTCATATATAAAATTTAGAAATGTTTTTTTTTCCAAAAGCAAAACTTTAAAATTAACTTTGAAAATAGTTTGAATTTATAGTATGGTCCTTTAATTATATTTTTCATGACTAATTTAAATTTATAAAACGTATATAAATAACTAGCACATATATAAAATTATTACAACAATATTAATTAATAAAAAATTACACTACTAAAATATAAAATTTTATATAGAAATACAAAATTAAATATTAAACTACAATCAGGATATGATATTATTCCATAAAACTATTTCCGTAATATTCTTATATATGATCAGCTAATGCATTCTAAAGTAAAAAATGATTTTATTTTATTTTTAATTTGTAAATTATGAGGTAAAAATTATTGAAATTTGGAATTTTCATTTTCCATCATTTTAACTATTGATTATGCCGCTGATCTTGTATCGTTTTTTTCTGACAAAAAGACGTCAATAACAACAACAGTTACCTTTGGTTACACAAAAATGTTTGAATAATATTTTAGAAACTTTTCAGGTTTCGGAAAAAAATTACCCAATTATTAATGTTTTTGTAGTATTTAAATTTGTGTAATAATTATGTATTTCTGCACTTTAAAAAAAAACTGTTAAGTTTCTTTTGTGATACCATTGCTGTCTAAATATAATTTAAAAATATTTAAAACATTATTTTAAATTATTTATTTAATTTATGTGTAAAACTTAGATTTATAAAAAAACTTAAAATATTTATAGGATATAATTTTTTAAGGATCAAAACGATAAACGGAAAAAAGTATTTTAAGTTTTTTTCTCATTTTGGAGAGTAAAAAACTTCATGTTTTAAGTTATATAGTGTCTTTTGGAAGTTCTATTAGTGGAGATAATTTGTGTTGTTGAGATTTAATATCAAAGGTTTAAAAATAACCAACACAAATATATTTTTTTTGATACAATTCATTTATCACTAATTGACTTTTAGTTAATAACTCAAAACTAACATGATATCAAACCCAATAAATCTGAATAGAGTAATCTAAAATGATTTATACCGATTTAAACATGTTGAGATTTAACATCAATTTTAAATAAACCAATACTATATATAATGAATTGAACTTTTCACTTATCATCAACTAATTTTAATCAAAAATATAAAAAAACGTAACAATTTTTTTACCAATTCCTCATAAATTTCCATTAGTTCAGCTTAACTTATTCCTTTTACTTTTGGATTTAAGATATACAAACAGTGGCATGAGATTTAACCATAAATCTATCATGTGGTGTACTCAGACATGATTAAAAATTCATAATCAAATTCTGAATAAATTGCATAAACAAAATTAACATGAGTTTCAATCAACTTCTGAAAGAGTTTTGACTTTCTCTTCAAAACTAAAATAAAACGTATCAAAAACAATCTAAAATTTTTTGGACCAATACTACAAGAAACACATAGTTAATGACGTTCCAAAGTGTTTCTTTTATGTGGTTAATCATGATTCTTAAAAAATACTATTTAACTGTAAGAATTTTTTATGAGTTTAATTGCTAATCATCAATATTGCCAAAAACAAATTGGAAAAGAACTAATAAAAATACCAGATCGTTATCACTCCTAAATTTAATAAGAAACAATTTTGTTCTATAATTCTCGAAAATAATAAAAACGAAAAATTTATAAACAATATAATATTTTTGAAATAATTATGTTCTTTCTATTCCTTTGGTTTTACTCAAATATTTCATTTAAAATTAAAGTTTCCTTTAGAAGTGTATAGACCAAACACTTTCTCACCGGCACATATATATTTATGCTTAATCAAACAATTGACAATGCCACTTTGAAAACGATAAGGCTGATCCCATTGTAATTGTTGTAAGATGAATATTTAATTTAAGGAAAAAAACAAATTTTAATCGGTTGCAGACTTTACAGCTTAAAATGTCCATGATCTGTTTGATAATGTTTATTTTAATTGCAACTACAAGCTAAATTCGGGTTCAACACAGCAACTATACACTGGCAAAGTTTTATATCCTACCTTGTAATTTCACATTCTTTATAACGTGTAAAATAACTTTCAAATAAATTCAAACACTAACAATCTTTCATTTTTTTTTACAAAAACATCACAGTTTTCAAAGTCTTAATTCTGTAAAACACTATAGAAAATTACAAACCTTAACCTTAAACGTTTACAAGGGTCTAAGGCATTTACGGAAATTTCTCAATACTATTGTGGTATTTGAACAGTCTAAAAAAGAATCTCTGATGTTTTTAGAAAATAAACTCATACCTTTTATTATATTTTTTACAAGAAAATATTATTGCATTATAACGGTTAACTTTTGTAAGTCAAATCATATATTATGTTATGATTAACTATTAGTGTGGGATATAACATTTTAATGGGAGCTGGATATATATATATATATACTTCTACTAAATTCTAATTTTGTAAGCATTTGATATATTACTTTCCACAAAAGATATATAGTATACATGTTAGAATATTGAAATATAAAGCATTTAAATTAATGTAACAGAAATCGTACAGTAATGAGCTTTGGCACGTCAAATTAAATCGATCAAGTAATGATGCAATGCATAATATCAATAGACTTTTCCGAACAATAATGACGATGTTCTAGTGAGTGGACCATCCAAAGAATGTGTTGGTTATGCATATAGTTTCAATCCCATGTGGCGATCGAATTATTTGCACCAAAAGTATAACGAATATAGAATTATATTGTGTCGACAAATCATTATATTCTAAGATGCATCCTAGGTGCTTCAGATTTTCTTACCTAATATGTTTAAACAACTAATGTTTAATTATTAGAGAGTTTATCACGTAAGGTTCGTCAAATATGATCATATATATTTATAAATAATTTATTTATATGGTATGGTACGCACATATACTTTTACGTTCTTTTAGTTATGACAAAGTATTCTACAATGCAAAACATAAAATTTGAAAACTTCTGAAATTATTATCAGTATATACTTAACATTATTTATGGAGATCTAAGAAAGAAGTTAATCATCAATTTGCTTGGCTATGCAAAGTTTTTCTCTACCTTAAATCATAAATTTTATAATTACACACTGTTGGTTAAGAATTTTTTTTGGTAAACCGAATGGGTGTGAACTATATATTTAGATAATAATTGATCGAATCGCAATTTATCTACTTACAAAATATTACAAAAATATTTCGACTATTAATATTAATAGTTATAACTAAAAGTCACAATGCTTCATTACCAAATACTTTAATCACCAACGATTGCAATAGTTTATTACCAATAGTTACAATAGTTTATCACTAATAGTTACAATTACAAACAGCTGCATTTGTTCGTCTAAACGCTTACAATGCTTCACTTTAGTAATTACAAAGATTCATTTAAATATCCTAACACAAAGTGATAATCAAACGTTTTAGCTGATACAAAGGACATAACCAAAAGTTGATAACGAAACTCATTTGAAGCAGGAGGTGAGCCATGCCCATATGTAAATCTTTAATATGGGATTGATTTATTTTTTTGCTTAAAATTTGGGATCGATCTTATAGGTGATATGTAAGGTTGAAAGTACCTAAACCATGTGGAGAGATGGGTTTCAGTTAGCATGATCCGAGAAGAATTCGTTTGAGTTGGAAGAGTGAAGTGATCAAGGCCGTCTGGCTTACTTCTGACTATATAAGCTATAGTGTTTAACTATATAGCCTCAACCGATTTGGAGGTTCCCCGATGAAGCGTCACATATCTCTCTTTTCACAAATAATAAACCACATCTTGTAAGAGGAGCTTACATATAGCATTACGCTTGGGTGAACTTACTTATGCCAACACTATCTTCGAACCCTGAAAATGGAGAAAGATTATTATGTGTGGAAAGGATAACCAAACCTCTGAAGCTAAAGAACAAAAGATGATTGATAGATTCTTGACTTACTGTACATGGAAGAGAATCACCCGAGATATTAATCAAAAACCCCAACTACTAAGATGGTTTTCAGTTGGCATTATATCACGTATGTTGTCCCATGCATAGAATGAAGGCATACTTTTGGAAATTTTTTTGTGGAAACCAAACTGTTTGTTCCATAGTTATGAGCCTAAATAAATTCAAGTCATTAGGTGGATACTTTTTGTTAAGGAGTTGCGCCATTGAAAAGTATGAGAGACAAGCTCAAAGCATAACCAGAATTGGATGTCTACCTCTTGCGAGTTGCGATAATCCAAATATTCATTAAGAACAACCTGGTAGACCTTTTGAAGGGGTGAACACCACTAACTTGTCTTGTGGTTAAGACATGTAAAGTTAAGCAACAGTCTTAAAGAAGTCCAGTTATCGTGCCAAAAGAATTTAGAAGAACCAAATCTAACCCAGGCACGTAGAGATTTTGACAATACGACGACAATTTTTTTTTTCTTATAACTTTTATTTAAATTTCCAAAGTCTTACAACGAAAACCGGTGTCTCTGCGGGATTATAGCACAAACATGCCTTGGTTAAACAAAAGATCTGCTAATCGAAACCACAAAAAATCAAAAGAATCACTTCTCAAGGAAAGAGTCTGAACCAAGTGGAGAAATAGGAAAATCAGCTCTGCGGAAAAAAATATTCATCCAGATAAAGATAAGCCATCCCAAAGAAAAATAGCCAATTTAGCTTGAGACCAAACACTTTATTGACTGATTCTCAGACATCTTAACTTAGTGTATGAGTTTATAGTCAGTCAAAATGCTTACTAAAACCTTAATTTTATTTTTTTAAATTATTGTTTCCAATTTTGTAGGTGTTAATAAATATATTTATGCTGTTTTATTAAACTTTTTTTAGTTTTGGGGATCTAACTTTTCAGTTATAATTATTCATTAATGAGCTTGTGGTCGACATATAAATGAACTATATTAACCAGCTTATGATAACAAATTAAAAGAACTAGAATTACCCTTTGGCCAACTAATTTGATTTTTAAAATAAAATAATATGATATACATATACGGATTTAAAATTTTCTATAAATAAGAATGTATTCGGCAATTTATCATTTTCAAATTTTAGAACCGTTCAATAGAAAATATCATGGAAGATCCAAAGTTAAAGTTGAAAAATGATTCATATCAAAAGCGAATATATAGACAAATCGAAACGCCCACAAAAACAATGCGAATTTCACTTTGAATGAGCTAAATAAGAAGAATGTGCCAATTGAATCTTCTTTATGAGGGAATATAAATGCATATTAGTAGTAATATTTGAACAATATTTCAAGTGAAAGTTACCTCCCTCACCTAAGAGCTGATGTGTTCACGAAAATCTTTTAGACAGTTTCATGTTGTTCATCTATGAAAGATTGTTTTTTTTTTACCACCGCACAGCACAAAAATTTACGGTTAACTTAATTATAACCTAGTCTCTCTTGCGTGTAATCTGTAACTAAGCACATAGTGATATCATATGGCTTCGACGAGCGGATATATAATCTCAAGAACAATAGACAATATGGCTCTTGTTCTTGTACTTTTAGTTTTGTTTTTCGTAGCTAACCTCAAACCCATGATCATCTGAATCAAAGACCAGGACCAGGTATATTGGTCTAATTTCCTTTATTAAACAGATTCGAACTCTAGGCATGATCATGTTCCCCTCCAAGACCTTCCCCAAGATCTACCGATATTGATCTCTAGTTCTTCTATACAATCAAATTTCATATTGTAAACGTTATTTTTGCAGTTCAAAATATGTATATGTGCATAGCTTTTTTTTTATAACGAGAGATATCCGGTGGGCCGAGACCCAACCAACTAATTCGAGGGGTCATATCCATCGACGATAGAAAGAACCGGTTATTCGATTGAGAATTAAATATTCATGTCATCTGATCATACAAGTAGATATATTTGAGAGGATAGGTTTCGAACTCAAAATGCTTAATATCTTTCAAATCCCACCATACCAATCGGTCACGCTTGTATGCCACCATACTACTCTGTCACGCTTGTATGATTATTTTGTGTGTAGTTTCACATCTCGAAATGGTGTTTTACTTGACAGTAGTGGTCAGTGGAGGCAATGACATTAAACGAGTAATATAAACAATAAGCAAATCAATAGTCTTTGCTATTTCATTTCACTTTTAAGCTGATTTTGCATTAGTGAAAGAAACATTAGGGAATCAACAAAAGTAATCCCATTTTTATCAGATTTTACGGTTGTATTAAACGACAAATTAACAGATTTAAGTATGATAAAAAATGCAAAAGTGGGTTACTATACTAGCCTAAGCCTCCACCAACACTAACCTTGCTTTATTTTTTATGCCTCAATCATGGGCTCATTTTTTGCAGTGCTCAACTAATAACTAAAATATTGTCATTTATCAAATCCAAGTTCTACTCGAATATGATCCTCGTCAGAAACTATTCATCCCATATAAACTGAAAGATAATATAGTAATATTAAAAAGGGAGATTCATCTTTTTATACATTGGTACTTTAGCATAATCAAATAGTTGAAGATTCGACTCGAATAAACATGCTTTTAGAGGTGATGCAACTGCTACTGAATGTGAATAAATTCTTCAGACTTTCGAGTTAAAGTACTCGATTGAATCAATAACTTTTCTGTTTTCTCTTTTTTTTTTCTTACTCTCCTAGTTGCTAAATGACCAATCAATGTATAAGGCACAAAACGACAAAAAATAACTAGCAAATGCCAAATTATAGTGATATCCCCTCTTTTTACTGCAAATGAAGATGTGATTACACTTGAATCACTTTAAAAGCTGCAATTGTAGGAGACCAAGGCCCTGGAACCTTAGAGCAACCTAACAAATAATGTAACAAATGAAACGAAGAAACATTCATTGAAGTGTAAAGATCAAACCATAGAACTCAGCAAGAAACATGAAACTACACAATTACAATAAGTAACAGATGGACCTTTATATATTAAACCATAACTAATAAGCCTTGTGTGTTTATACCCGACATATCCCCCAGTAAAACTTTCTATGCACTTTCTTTCAACAGCTCATCACGGTGCAGTTGTAAACGAAATTAACCGACTGTTTCTTGCCAAGTAAATGCCATTGTGGTGTAGCATCACTTGGAACCCATGAGTTAAGCTCAATGAAACCTTCACCAGGAGCCTTGGGTCCACCAATCACTATAACCTGATCCCCACAAGCTCTAAACGCTAAACCCCAACCGTTCATCGAACCCGCTTGCTCAGGTAAACTCCCAACTTTTACCCAAACATGTTCCTCCTTATCATACCTTCTAACCGCCATACCGGCATGATCAGCCGCGTAAAGCTGATCATTCACAACCGCTACAAGCGGTGGAGCCATCGCGGCTGCAGACATTCCATTCCCCTGGTTAGACCTCGGTGGAGACAGATCAGGAATCTCTCTCCATCTCCTAGTCTTCAAATCAAACACTTCACCACAAGTCAAAACCTTCGGCTCGTTCCCTTCCCCAACACCAATCCCACCAAACACATAAAACTTCCCATCCATAAACACACCGGAACACATTTTCCTCCGCTTGTTCATCTCCGGTAACACCGACCAAGTCTGATCCTCATAGTTATACATCTCCGCCGTACCAAGAATCCTACCGTTGGAATCACAACCTCCAGCTAAAACCGCAATCTCTCCGTAACTAGCAGAGGCAAACAAGCATCTAGGCATGTTCATACTCTTCCCGGTAGACCAAGAGTTAGTCAACAGACTGTATCTATAGATTACGTACGAGCTCACTTCCCAACCAAACACAAGCAAGTCAGTTCCGACAGCGAGAGACTCTTTGTCTGCGTACCTAAAACACTCGTTCTGTGGCATGCTCGGCAAATGCATCCACCGTTTCGACCTCGGATCAAAAGCCTCCCACTCGTTGAGATGGCACGAGAAGTACACCCAGTGCTCGAGCGTCCCTTGTAGCCTCCTGAGTCTGTAAATCTCTCCGGTACGAATCAGGTTGCGTAGGCTTCGACTCACTGAAGCAATGGAGCAGTAGTCAGCTCGTGAGCAACGAAGCAAACAGCTTATGGAGTCGTCTTTGTTCATCCCTGGAATTAACGATCCTCCTGAATCTGAAGATCCACTTTCTCCTCCGTTGTTGTTGCTGGTGGCTGAGCATTCATCATCTTCTTCTTCAAGATTCAAGAACTCGGTGAGCTTGTAAAGCTTCTTCTTGTGGTTGTGAAGATCAGTCTCCTCGTCGCTGTTGAGAAAATGGCGTTTGCTAGAAAGAGAAAAGCTCCATTGGGTTTCGTTGTGGCTTGGCATGGCGAAAAGCGTTGAGACCAGACAAGAATCTCGTGGTCGACCTTCAACCATCTTGTCTGAAAATCAAGAAACTGGTTGTTTCTTCAGATTGGAACCGAGCTTTTAACCAAGAACATACACAAAGTCAATTCCATTAGGACAATATAACATTCTTGTAAGAACAACAAAAAGCAAATGGAGAATTGTAATAGAGGATGAAGGAGTCGTCGCTGGTTGATTAGTACTAATTGAAAAAACTTAAGATTTAATTAACTAAGGTTTTCTTCTCTCTCTGTTTTTCCAGTTGTTATCTTTTATATTACCTTAAGGCTTAAGCTCCTCTGCAAATCAGAAGAAGCTAATGAAAAATAAATAAACATTTATCTAATTATTCTGTACTGTTTTTACTGTTTTAGACTTTAGAACAAAATAATAAACTTTTGTAAAATTCTTCTTTACTTCATTACTGAACGTAAGTGTAATCCAATACCTCGAATCTAACCATGCTATTGCTTCAATCGTACTAAACTATATTATAAACTAAGTACAAAACTCTTATCACTTTTATTTTTTGCTTTCAATTCCATCATAATTTATCATAAAAATAGTTTATAAATTGCGATCGTACTCTTTCCTTTCTTGGGACATGGGTGGTGCCAAGAATGTGGATGATTGTTTATTGAATTAATTGCTGTAAAAAAACAATAGATTAAAGTTGGATAAGGACGAATATAACGTAATCACCGGACGGTTGTTTATTTTCCCGACGATTATACAACGGAGCCGCTAAGTTTTGCGGTGAAAGAAAGACCCGGTTCGACACGTGTCGTCACCCCCTTCAACAAGCCTGACTTCGTCAGTTTTTCTTTTTTAGCTTTTTACTTTTGCCTGCATTAGTAAAAAAACCAGCTAGGAACAGGCTGGAATAGTAGCATACGAGCGAGAGTCCGATACACCTGGTGCTGCGTGGGGTCCACATATATATTCGAAATTAAGGGTGGACACGGATCGAATAGTGCCATAATTTTTGGTATTTATGATTTGCTTCGTATCTTATGGACATTCGATTTTCCAATTTGATCTGCTTCGGAGAAATTCAGTTCGGATATCCAGAATTTTTTTGGATATTTGCGAATATTTTACGGATACTTACGAATATTTTACGGATATTTACGGATATCTCATACACCTTGTTTAATACAAGTAAATATAAGAAAACTATACATGTTTGTTTTCAAAACTATTTTTTACATAATATTAACCGAAAGTGAAAATTAGTGGAACTATATGTTCCATACTATTTCACAATGAAATATATTTTTTGATAAACCAATAAAATTTTAGAAAATTAGAGTTTTTAGAAAAAAAGATATATATTATTTTATTAATTTAATACAAAATTATATTTGATAATAAAAATTATATAAATATACATTTAACATTATATTTAATTGTAGATATACATGAATTTGTATAAAAGTCTGAGCGGATCGGATATTCGCCTCTAAATTTTTTAGTATTTGTGATTTGCTTTGTTTTTAATGGATATTAATTTTTAATATTTGCTTTGCTTCGAAAATTTACGAATATCCAGATTTTTTGGATTGAATCGAAACAAATAACGAATCGAATCAAATTTAACGGATAAAATGTTCAGCCCTATTCGAAGCTTGAGGGACGTTTAGTACTTGAATACAGCGGGATGTAATGTATGATGTGTTATTGAATGGACCCCTATTAGTTAACGTTTGGTCACATGAGTCATGACGATGATCGTTATATCACCTAACCATTTGACTTTCTGTTGGAAACTCAAAACATAGATCAATGGTTGGATTCTAATTTTTTTAATATAAAAGGAAGTGAAACACTATTTTCATGTTGAAAATTTTCGATATCATTTGACTAATTTTTATATGTACTCATGCTTAATATAAAGGTAGAGCAGTTTTTCAACAAACGCGAATATAGTCCAGACAAACTATTACATGAGTTGACAGAATTAACAAATTCACATTCCAAGTTATGTAATAAAAAAAACCCCAACACTTTTATGGTATGGTAGATGTTTAGCTTGTATATTTTAATATCACGAGCTCATGTATGATCTAACGTTTTATGACTTAGTAATTTTAGCAACCTACATTTTCGTCCGTGGGAAACTTGGGGTGAAGTTACAATGGCGTTGTAGCATTTTATCATCGAAAGCTTTCCACAACTTTTGATAAGAGTTTTGGAGTTGGATGTAGTTGATAGTCTTTAAACAGTTGATAATTATATAAGTAGCCAGTTATGAAGTTAAGGATGAGGGTCACACCATTTTATTAAATCAAATTAGGATATTGGAAAAAGTTCTTTGAGCATATGGAACAATATATGTTTAAGGTAAGTTTTTATGTCAGGGTTTGTTCTACAAATTGCTTATAAAATCAAACTTTTATTTTCTTAGTGTCAATAACAAATTCTAAGAAATTACAGGTTGAAAACAATGCTAAAGACTCAGTGATGTCATTAACTTTCATACTTTTTATTTTCTTGTTTATAATAAAATTATTAAACCAAGTGGTAAAATTATTGTATTCTGTTTGCTTCATTTAAATAATTTTATTCTAATCTACACCTAAATATACTAAATTCTTTTAGGTAATTGATATAGTCATATAAACTAAGTTTTTGTCTTACAGTTTCCCATTTGACAGTCCGTTTATCTGATATTAGTTTTATTAACCACTATTACATACTCCCTCCGTTTCTTTTTACATGATATTTTAGAAGGTTTATGTTGTTTCAAAATAGATGGTGTTTTAAGATTTTAAGGTATGTTTTGAGATTTTAAGGTTAACTTTAACTTTATTGAAAATTGTTTAACCAATAAAAAATTACAGTCTTTTTTATAATTGGTTGAATGATTTTAAAATTATATCTTTAAAAGTACTTTATAGATAAGTGTAAATTTCTTAATTTTTGTGCACTAAACCAAAACTTCATCTATTAAGAAACGGATGGAGTATGATTAGTTATATTCAGCATGCATGTACAAACATTTCTATTAAAATGTCTCATATGGATATTTCCAAAGGAAAACTAATAAAAGGAAAGCAAAGTGAAGAGAATTCCTCAAATAAAAGAATCATAAAGTTTTTGAGCTCACCTTTTTATGAATAATATAACTTTATTTTAGTTTAAAACATTTTATAATCAATTTATATTAAATACTACTATTTGTTTGTTTCAAATGTTCCTAAGAGTTCTAATATATACAAACGATTTACGATGTTTCTATGACATGAGTCTTTGACCTCTGGCCCAGTTCATTTGCATTGCACGTTGATGGGATCTGCGACCTCAACCTATGGAAAAATATTGTTTGTTTTATTATCGCAAGTTCTAGTGACTTGCAGTTGCCATATGAAATTATTTGTTGTTCGTTCGTTGTCGCATGTTCCTATAATTAGTCGCAGGTCGTAAATTTTTTTAAATATTTTTTTAAAAAATTAATTATATCTATTTTCATAAAAAGTTAAAATATTTTTAAAAATAATAACTCATTAAAAATAAATTTAAAAAATGATATCAACTTAAGGTAGAAATTCATAGATGAACCTTCAACTTTTTGGAACAATTAACAACTATATATGATCTATACAAAGTAAAATTAAGAATTTATCTTGGACAAGCAAAAACTTACCTTAATAAAAGTGTTCGCTACTCTACTCTACTTTAAATGTCGTTGATTGCAAAATAATGGATGGCAATATGGCATACTGTACGTAAATAGAATTCAACGTTTTCTTAGAATATAAATAAATTTCTTACTCGTTTCAACACGCATGGGAATGAGAAGTATAATGACAAATTTGAACAAATATTAATGTTATTAGCCTATTAGGAAGCAGGAAGCAGAGAATGAATACCAAGTTAAGGGAAAATTGTCCAAAATGAAGAAAATTTCAAAAGATAAAAATGAGCCTCTTGGTTTTAGTCACATGTCTGACTCAGCATCTAACTAGATTAGACTCGACGCTTAAGTTGGAAAATATGTAAGGAAAGAAACTACTAACATTTCTTACAAAAATAGAAAAAGTAGTATATGAAGATTAGATGATAGATGATAGATGATAGATGATGAAGAATTGTTCATCTTTATATCAAACAAAAGAGGGAGACTAGTTGATCGGAGTGTTTAATAGCTTCGCACCCAAACCAAATTGAAGAAGTTCAATACACATAATTTACTTTTTCTATACATAACAAAACAACAAGTCTCTTATAGAACAATACATACTAGTTTTACAATATGAAGCCAGTCACCCTTGATGATTAAATCATAGTATTGGTGTTTACTCTTTTACTCTTTTATTCACTAAAGCACCAACAAGTTTTACTCTTTTATTCTCTAAAACACCAACAAGTCTCTTAGTCTTATAGAACAATAAATACTAGCTTTGCATATGATCAAATTTACTTAAACGTAACTAAGAACATATTTGTCCACCAACACTCAAAATGTTTTTTTCTAAACCCTCATATCTCTTAATTTGCTTTTCTAGATCATTTGTTTTTCTTAATACATTTGTTTAGCTCTTTTATTGGGTTTGTGAAAGTCCATGTCTAACTCTTTATTGTTGATTAATACGATATTGTCCACTTTAGGTCTAAAAGGAAAATCCGCATGGATTTACTTTTTGGTTTCCTTCCCAAAATGTCTCGTGCTAATTAGAGTTGAATTTATTTTTATACATTAGACAATTCTTGTATAAACTTCCAATGTGAGACTGTGTTTGATATCTCACATTCTCCCCCTCAAACTAAGGACCACACTCATCTCGTGTATTTCTCCTTCAGCGAAATATCTTGGCACCATCTTGTACTAGTAATCGCAGGGTTTCCTTTGAGAATGTTTTATCCCACAACTTCACAGGTACATGATCTTCTGACTAGTTTTTGCCACAGACCTCCTCTTCCGACTTGAAGGGTCTCATTTCTACTCGAAGGGTATTTTCGTCTTCTTGTAGATTTTTGTCAAACCGCTCTGATACCAATTGTTAGATTTGTGAAAGCTCATGTTCAACTATTTATTGTCCGATTAGTACGATATTGTCCACTTTGGCCTAAGAGAAAAGCCCACATAGATTTACTTTTTGATTTATTTTCCAAAAGGTTTCGTACTAATTAGAGTTTGATTTCTCTTTATATATTAGACAATTCTTGTCTAAATTTTAATGTTGAACTTTGTTTGATATCTCCCATCTTTCTAATGGAGTATCATTTTTACTGTTAAATAAAGGTAAGCATAGTGGATTCGGTTAATATTGAAAAATAAGAGATATCGAACGTTCGGTATGTGGAGTATTAATTAAAAATGATAAGTTAAAAACTAATCACTTTTCCTCACTAATTGCGTCTCGACGCACATTTCGCTTAAAAGCCAGAGAGGGCATACGCAACTTGCTCTCTTTTCTTTTCGTTTCACAATTTTATTTTTTGCACACTTGTATCTTTTTCGTTTTTGTTATTATTTATAGCCGATACGTTATAGGTTTTCTGACCTAAGAAACGAAACATTTTTAGGATTGGCAATCGATCTTAGTCAGTCTCCTAACAGTCAATTATTCTAACATGCTTTATGTATAATTTACAAACAAAACTTGACTAATTGTTTTGTTTGTGGGCTGTAACTACATACTAATACCTTTTCTGTCAATCAATGAAGCATGCTTCTAGTGCGCGTCGCATAAAATTGATATTGAGAGTTTTACTATATTTATTTGGAGGGACGTTGTTAGGACATGTGATTTTTATTGGTGGTACGGTACTATCTATGGGAATATGGGACAAGTAAAAGAGTAACCAAATGTTTACACGATCGGCTATGTAAATAACGATGTAGATAACTATGTTAGTAAACGTTACGCACTTACGCTTCACGACTTTGGTTACACATCTTATAGTTCAACTCACATCACATGTTATCTACATACACGCGTCACAAACTCACATATGTATCGGTGTGTATATGTTCTCTTGCTTAACACAGAAAGTCCGAAACGGGAAAGTGACATGTGTTGGTTTTTAGAAATCAGAATTATTTGGAGGATGAGTGGAAACCCCATTGAGGAGAAGAAAGGGAGTGGGCATCTTTATATACAAATTTAGACACACTTTATTAATCATCTTTATAGGCAGATAATATTTAGTTTCCCTAATGGCGCATATCAACTATCAAAGTCCATGCATGCTGATTAACAAGTGTGTAGAATCTATCAATATATCAGAAAAAAAACAAATGTAGATAAAAAATGTCTCAGACGTCATTTCATAAACCACGTTTGATCTTATGGTTTACACGTAAATGGAAATACTCAAATTATAAACAGAGTTTATTTATAAAAATCTTGTTGTAGAAAGACGTGTTGCAGTGGTCCAGTATAGTACTCGTGTGGTTAAAAGCACATCTTTCCTAATTGAAGTATCCTTTAATTTAGATATGTTTAAATCGTGTGCATGTATGCATCTTAAAAATGGAATATAAGGTTGCCTCAAATTAAATATATACAGAAAACAAAGGATATTTTTACTAATTTTCTGAAAAACAATTTGCATTTTTTTTTCAGCTTTTTGTAATCGATTTGTTTTGGTTGCGCCGTGGATGTGTCGGGGGAATCATGTTCTTCGAGGGGAGCATTAACTATAGATGTTGATTGATGTAACTGAACCTAAAATTAAAGTATGAATCTGGGCCTAACCGAAATTTCAAACACACACGCAATAAAGGAACATGACAAAAATGCTTTTTGTTCAGAATTCAACTCATCCAACACTCACACGCTGTTACTTGAAGCTATTTGCTCGTTGTTTTTAACACCCAATTACGACTGATAGCCAGAGAAAAGTACAAAAAAAAACTGAAAAACATTTCAAGTTCTTATTAACATAAAGTATTTTTAGACCACCTAAGTGGTTGTTCTGGTTCGATGGTTCATGAGAATCATCAAGATCTTTGGGATTGTCATGGCCTCGCCAAGCTTTTTATTGCCCATCAAAATCATCATATTCCCCAGTCATCATATTGTTCATAAATGTCAATTTATCATAGTTGATAGGACACAAAAATTTCATGCATTTGTTAAGGATTTATTCAAACTATAACATTCACTGATTTTTATCGATTTTATGGGGTCATCAGGATCTTCATAATCAAATTTATTTTATCCTTTTGGCTATCAGTTTTATCATATATATGGATATCAGTGATATTAAATTTGTGTCTGGAATCTTCAGTTTTAATATTATTAAGAACAAGATAATGGGTTCAAAGAAAGTCTTATTTCAAATATATTAAAAATCCATATAAAAACAAAATCTTTAGCATCAAAGTAACAAATTATTAAAATTAAAATTTGAAATGTCCAAATGATATCAAAAAAATTACTTACATAGATCATTGCTTATGTTATATATATATATATATATATATATATATGTTTACATATAATAATACAACTATATATTATAATTTTTTTATCAATTAATTTTGAGTAATCTATAAACCATATCTAAATCCCACATATTAAAAATAAGACATTTATAAAGTCTATGATATAATAAAAACAAGCTATATATTTTCTTTCGGTGTATTTAAATTCTACACGCCCCTTAATTTTCTAGCTTGAAGGGCCTTACAAATATCATGGGCCGTACTAAAACAGCTTTGAGTCCTTTAGTTAAACAAACAATAGGCCCAACTCAAATATCGTCTTCAACGAACTGAAGAACTTTACTGCCGGTGTTGACTTTGATCAGATCGGCGACGGAAATGGGAAACACGAGAATCTTGATCTTCATTTGGGCGTGTGTAGCCTTACTCTCCCTAGTCAAAGCTCTTTCTCACGAACCAGAACTTGGCTCAGCTCGTGTCGTCTTCCAGGTTCACTTCCCCTTCTCTGCTACCACAATTGGATTGTGTATTTGGGATTTTCTCTTGTGCGAAGTTGCATAATCTGTTCTGGGTTTTTATATTCTAGGATCAAAATCTCAACTTTCAATCTGTGTAACGGAGATTCCAGTTATCGTGTTTACTTTCGGACACGAACTCAAACTCGTGTTCTGTATTTAATGTGGATGTGCAGACTAGTTATGGGGATATAGAGTTTGGGTTCTATCCCACGGTTGCACCAAAGACAGTGGATCACATCTTCAAGCTAGTTCGTTTAGGAGGATACAACACTAATCATATCTTCAGGGTGAATTACTTTAAAAGGCTCAACCTTTGAATTTGATTTTGCATTCTCTTGGCAGAGACTGGTGTTAAGTGTTAAGTCATTTTGCAGGTTGATAAAGGCTTTGTTGCTCAAGTTGCAGATGTGGCCAATGGAAGATCAGCTCCGATGAACGAGGAGCAAAGGAAAGAAGCTGAGAAGACTATTGTTGGAGAGTTCAGTGATGTCAAACATGTCAGAGGTATTCTTTCCATGGGAAGGTATGTTATGCAATTGGTTATCTCTGTGAACCTTCTTTATTTGTTGTGTGTTCATGTCCTTATGATGAAGATCATTGCAAAGTGATGTCTTGCATCTCTATGGTTTTGTTTCTAGGTATGAAGATCCAAACAGTGCACAGTCTTCATTTTCGATGCTTCTTGGTGACGCTCCTCATCTTGATCGTCAGGTTAGCTAAGTAATTTCAAACTTGAGCTCTTTGTCAAGATGAACTAGTAATAAGATTGGCGATATTCAACAGTACGCTGTGTTTGGTAAAGTAACTAAAGGAGATGAAACATTGAGGAAGCTAGAAGAAGTTCCAACTCGCCGTGAGGGGATCTTTGTAATGGTGATGTCTCCAACACTATTAGTCTTTATCTTTTTTTGTTGGTCTGCCTAGTAAATGTTGGCTTTTTACCTTCCCTGTTTGCAGCCGACGGAGAGGATCACGATTTTGTCGACATACTATTACGGTAAATGCAGTCAAATCCAGTTTTGTTTGTTAGCTTAAACCTTTCTGATTAACTTCTTCTCCTGACGTTTGATACTGACATGGGACAACACTTCAATTATGGTTTAACTAGAGTCCATAAAAGAGATGTGACTGTAGCCTGTATTGCTTTAATCAGGTCATTCATGTGTACTACTAGTAGATAAGTCTCAGGATATAGATTAGCCTTTTGAACGATTCATGATGTTTTGGATCATAGTAAAATGAAAACTCACGGGTTTAATTCTTTATAATCTTGTTCTTAAGACACTAAGATGGAGAGCTGTGAAGAAGAGAGATCTGTCTTGAAAAGAAGGCTTGAAGCATCTTTTGTTGAGGTCGAAAGACAGGTGATTTGAAATGTCTTATGGATCATGTTTTTTGATGAGAAAGCTTGACACTTTCAATGAAACTGTTACATCTTATGGTCCCTTGTGTTTTTTTCTTACAGAGAATGAAGTGCTTCCCGTGAACCCATGTTAAGGACCTTTGCTAAGTAAACAACAGTTCATAAACAGAGCCTAAAACAGAGTTAAAGCCGACGACATCTTTGTTTCTTTTGCTGTAACTCAGGATGCTAAGACACTGTTCATAAACAGAGCCTAAAAACATTTGATCATGGTTTGTTTCATTCTTGATTCAACCCGGACAAAATCCCAGGTTCTGAGCACCAAATAGTCAGATTCTGATCTAGTGTGAATAGCTCCGAGGAGAATAGCAACAACACATGTGCTCTGCTTTTGTAGCTCTTTCTTCTCTCTCTTAAAAAACAAGGCATGGGCTCTCAGGTCTTTCACTTTCGTTGACTTTTGTCTCTTCCTTCTCCTCCTTTTTTGTCTTTTCCTCTTAATTTTCATCAAGCACTGTTTTGTTTTGGTCTGAAAGTCCAAACATTGCTACCTCTTCTGCATTAAAGGAGGTGGCTTGCTATGTCTGTTGTTTAGGGCTCTTAGAAAAAATTATACCCCAAAAGCTTAGGAAGAGGTCATATGATGGCTAATTAGAAAACCAATGGGTTTAATAAACACAACTGGGTGTATTGGGCGGCTTATAGTGGTGTGACAACTTTAGGTGACCCCAAGAGAGTACTTGTTTAGCTCATTGGTTGCAAACTTGCAACTAATAGAAAAAAAATAAATTCCAGGGTTTATACAATTTAATAGTCTATTACCAAAATAATCAAATCTGACACTTTAGATCAGAAATCACATCGTTTCCGATTCCATTACAAATGCATTTGCAGTGTCAAAAGTTCTATGAGTGAATTTATTTTTGTTCGCATATTTTCTTGCTCTACATTTTATTTTGATTTGATGACAACTAATCTAAGAAACTTGTCCTCAAAACATTGTCATTTTCCTAATGCTCAACAGTTTGAACTGGTAATCTTTTTATATCAAACTCCAAACCAAAGATGTTATCTTTGTGTATCATGCATTTGTGTTGGGGTTTGAATGGATTATGTTAATTTTGTTTTGTGGAGCATTGCATTTTGCAAGTCAAAATCATAAGATGAATATTACTCGCTTGTTTAAAATTATCTTGTTTGTTTCGAAGTGTTTGAATATCTACAAGTTTTTATATTTTGTAATTTGTTTTCTAACGTTATTTTGTAATGGCCAAAAAGTTATGGTTGAGTACCAAAATGAATACACTGTAATAATACCTTCTGCTATTATCTGGCTGGTTATGTAATTTGATTTATTAGATATACGGTAGTCGATAAATTCCAACAATGAATATTACATTGCATTGTGTACACATCAACGTATCAATAAATTTGTACAGAAATTTGATTTATGAGAGGACAACAATGGCAGAACATCACATGAGGCCTCATACAACGGACCTCATAAAAATTATAAGATCGCCTTGTGGGTTTTGGACAAATGTTCATGTTTGTATCAGTCAGATAAATTTGTAAACATGTTTATATATGTACAAATCACCAAATGGTGTAAAAATTTGGGTATGAGAATACCTTTAATTGGGTCAGGTTCAAGTGTACTCTTCACTTCAAATGCTTCTCTACATCACATTTATGAAAAATAATATATAATATGATCAACTAAATTGTATTCTTCCTTTTAACTACAAAAGTTCAACACCTTTCTTTGCTTACTTGTATTTTGTATCTTATATCATATACTGATGAATTTAAAAATGAAACAAATTTCACAGTTTACATCTATTTAGCAATGTGAAAAATAATATACTAACTGGTTACCATGATATACAATTTTATTTCTTTATATTTAGTTTCCCTACAGTGTTATAAAGTTAAAGGTTTGAGATATCTCTTTTGAACCAAGAGAAAAACATACCCACAAAAACTATTTAATACTTCTAGGAAAGTCCTTTCACAAATGTTTAAACTCTTGAAGATATCCTTTAGTAATATAATTACTGTCCATGAAATGAGCCGACATGCCGTCAAAAATACTTATGTACCCTCTTAAACTAATTGTGTTATAGTAATAGTTACTTATATGATTTTGTAAATCTATGTTAAAATGCTTCTTCTTTTTATTTTCATATGTGTTTTGCGTAGAACGATTTTCATGGCAAATCATTTCCTTTTAAGAGATCGACTATATTATTGTGGATGTATTCAACTAATCATACTAATAGGTAGAACACAATCGGATTCGATCTCGAGGAATCCCGATCCTAACTACATCCAAACTAGTTATGTAAGACAGGACGATGCCACACACAAACACATGTATTCGAACATAAACAAAAATGATTTATTAATAATATTTAAACAAAATCAGGGAGATTCTCTGCGTCATCCGAACTCCAAGAACGTTGTTCAGTACCAATAATAATCAGAAAATCTGTTGATCTTCGTCCTTAGACTGTTCCACGAGTAATTGAATATATGTGTATATGCTTTCATCAATATATTATATATATGCATTTAAATATGTGAGTACTTTTTTGTAAGTGAAAGGAAAAATATTGCGAGACAACACATGTCGTGTTTTAAAATCCCGGGGATGGGTTAATTTTATCGTTATATGTATTTGACCGTCAACATTGTGTGGCTCCTCAATCGTTTTTAACCTTATAACCCATACTATGAAATGTCCGCAACTATTTACTTGTGATGTGATAAGCATCTTCTCATCAAAATCTTAGACATTGGTCGGTCTAGGGTTTGCCGTTGCCACCATACATATATTTATTACTTTTTCTGTTCCACTAAGTTATATTCTCTCTAGATATAAATATTTAGATGTATCAAAAAGTAATAATTACTTTTATTCAATTACATCTTTATTTTAATTTTAATTAGTTTAAAGTTTTATTGGTTCGCCAATAAAATCCAACCGCTTACATTTTTATATTTTGATTCATGTTTTTAAAATACAGTAATTAAAAGTAAAATATCAATCTTTTATATACAACAAGAAAAAATAAAATATCATACATTTATATACGAAGATAATTATTTGAGAGAAATAAATTATCTTATAAAAACAGATGTTTTATGTTTTCTATGCAAAAATATATATTTTTTTAAAAAGTAATTGATTTTATTGAAATAATTTTGGTAAAAATTATTGGGAATTTAATAACTGCAAAATAATATATTCATAATAGTAATTTAATATATTTTTTAATATGTCTGAAAATACTAGAAGATTTATTTTCAAGGAACTGAGGTAATAGTTTTAGAAACACAACACATGTTTTAAGATACAAATACTATAGCTTACACAATTATCTAGCTGTAGTAGCCAGTTAATTAACTTCATTAGTTCATATTTATTTCGATGTTCAATCTATTCGATTTTTTTTTTTTGAAAATATTGTATAGAAAGACTAACTTTTGTGGGTTTTAGAGGCACCCGCAATGGTGGTCCTTAGCGGAATCCTTAGGAAAATAATAATTAAATAATCAAAAGTTAAGGATTCATCCAAAAAAATCCTTATATAAGGATCGATTCTTATATTAATTCACGACACGTGGCGTCCGTGATTGGTTGATATTTATTTTTTTTTAATTTTTTTTTAAATCTGAAAAAAAAAAATAATAAATTAAAAAATTAAAAACACTATTCCTAAGAACTCCGAGGAGAATCCCACGGTTGTGGATGCTTAATGATGTAATTAAAGTCAGAATAAACGGCATAAAATTAAGAGATGGAGTGGTTTCCTAATTAATAGGAAAGCTACTGATCTAGGACTGCGTGTAAGGGTAGGTCTAGGTCTTTAAAGCATGTATATGCATGTTGTATTAACTCAGCCGAAATTAACCGCATTATTCTTGCAGCTTCCCTCTTCCAATCAAACCCTCAAGTCTCGTTCCAATTTTGACTTGGACGAATCAAAATAGTCTAATCTTCTATAGTGTTTTTATAGCTTTAAATATGTGTTTCAACTTTCAACAATGCATTTTAGGTTACATAGTGTGTATCAATGCATATTCGAACCTGACCAAAATGGTCGCTTCCAACTGGATGTTTCTTTCATAGTAATCAAGATGTTGATACAGTATTTGGTACAAGTAATCTGTCCTGTAGCTTTGGGGGTTATTGTCAAACAAACATGTACAATAAAATTTCAAATTGGATTGATATCACAAACCTAAAATGAAGCCAATATAAATGTAATTAACTGGACAAAGTACATATTTTCATTGTTTAGCTAAAAGTATAAATATACATACATATGTTTGATAAATAAATTAAATTCGTTCTTGTCCAAAAACAAAGATTAAACCGTAATAAACCAAACATCTACCACATTATCAACCGAAAAATCACCAAATTGAATCCAATTGATAAGCAACACCTAACTCTAACATCTACTGTCTACCACATGATACATAAAATTAAAAATGTATGGATGGTATTTTAAAATAATATCAGAGTTGCCAAACGTAAACGTCCCAACTTGATCCGTATGTTGGCTTCAACATCTTTGGTATTTTCTTGTCCATATGTCCTACACTCCTTGATGGTATCTACCACCACACTCCTTTGATGGTATCGACCACCGTAAGGAAAACCAAAAAACCTATATATATATATATATATATTATTGGATCTTATATGTCCCTAAACATCTTTTGTTTTCTTCGTATTTTTTCTTCGTTATACATAAAAAACAAAAAAACATTTTATTCAGGTTAATGGATATATGTTACATCCAACATGTATGTATGAAGAACAAAAAATGCTAGAAAGAGAAGAAGAGAGAATTACTGATTAAAAGGAGACAAGGAAGTAATACATGTAACGTGGGGATGCAAATGGTGAGGCTGACAGAGAGTGAAGGCAAAGAGGGACAGTGTCGTTTGGCGATAAACACAGATTTTGCCATTTTTAAACCCCACTTGAATCCCTCTTCTCCTTCCCCCTGGCCCTTTCCTTTTCTAAGTCACTTTCGCTTCTTACATAATTATTTGTTTTGTTCTCTTTGTTTATGCTACTCGATGTGTAGATTCGCAAAATATTGCAATGAGTTAATTCTAACCAATTGCCTCATTTTGAAGGATCTGTAAAACCGTGGAGTTTACTTTGGTTTGGTTTTGAATTTAGATAGAGTGCAAATCAGTGCATTTTAAACTTTAACCACAAAGAAAAAGTGTCAGTTTTATCAGTTTTTTTTTTATATGTCCTATTGGATCGTCCGGTGTGTTCCCGGTAAAAAACACACTTAGTGCTATAAAGTGGAATTTTCTTCAAACAGTCACTAACAAGTATAATCAAATTTGGAATGTTTTTCACTAATGTTTGAAATAACTGAATCATGTATTATTAGACTATCATATGGGGTATAGTGTAAACAGTTCTTTTTGAAATTTTTATTAAACCAAAATGAAAGTTAGGCTATCTTCGTAACAAATTTATCACAGCCACATATTCAGATATACTACGAAAATATTTGGTAACTTTTTTTTCCCAAACACTCAATAAGACCGGTGGCCTGGAATAATAAATGTTTGCACATAATATGGAACCACATCTAGTTAAGTGTATCAACCCTATCTGCATATTGGTTACTCATACATATGTTCATCATATGAGAAAGAGAAAACATGTAGCTTTGAAATTCCAATAATAGTTGTTAAGTTGAAGTTGATACTACACCATGTGAATAGCTTGATAGGAAAAAAACCGTGAAGTGGAACAAGATTATAGAATAAAGAGATTAAGAAAAAATATAAAGCCGACGTAGTTGAGTTTTGCACATGTAACAATCAAGACGTGGTCTCGTAAGGGCATCATTAACCCTAAGAAACCCATGGGTTTCTTAGTTAAAGTTAACCAATCGCGAGTTGACACGTGTCAGTGGGGCCCGTGAACAGTGTAAGAAACTCTTAAAAACCGGTTCTTAACTTATAGTTTTTGTAACCGATCCTTACACTGTTCATGGGTCCCACGCCTTAAGAAACCCCCTTAAGGACCCCGGATAATGATGCTCTAAGAGCAGTATCTTTTTGTACCAAGCACTAATGAAAAAAAAACTGAGAACAAATAATAAGAATAAATAGTTAAAGCTAAATGATACTCTCTTAGAGTATGATTAATGGGAGGTTCTTAGCCTTAAAAACCACCTCTTAAAACTCTTAAATAAAAACTCATTTTGTTTGGGTTCTTGTTTTGTCACGTGGCGACCCGAAATTGGTTTGTTTTTAATTTTTTTTAAATAGTAAAAAAAATTAAAAAATAAGAACCCCATAAGGGGTTCTTGGGTTAATCATGGCCTTAGGCCATATTAATACATGTTTCCTATGCTGAGTTTCTTAAAAAAAATTAAAAAACTATTTTTAGCTTTTAACTAAAAAGGCTAAAAACTAACTCTTAGAGCAGGATTAACGGGGAGGGGAGACAGGTTCTTAGGGGAGTTTTAGGGATAGAGGGACCACATAAAAACAAAAACCGGTGTCAAAAACTATCTATAAGAATCGATTACATAGGGGTTTCTGTACTGTACGCGGGCCCCAAAAACATGTGGCGGCCCGCGATTGGTACTCCTAAAAAAATCAGACAAAAAGTAAAACAGAAAAATGAAGAAACTCTTAAAAGACTTTAGCGATAATGATGGCCTTAAAACTTTAAAATAAGAGTCGGTTCTTAGCTTTTTTATTTAGCTAAGAAACAATTTCTTAACTTTCCCTAAGAAACTCAATCTAAGAAACATGCATTAATCATGCTCTTACTAAAAGAGAAAAAAAACACAACCCATACCCTCCCTTCATGCAATAGTCTCCTATTTCATCTTCTCTCTCTTCATAAATTTACATTATAAAATCACATCCATTTTGCTCCTCCCTCTTCAGCACAATCTTCATCTTCTCCACTCTCATTCCCTTTCTCTCTCTCTCTGACACATTAACTACTTATCCTTCTTGCGTCCTTCTCCTCTCTCCACACACACACACAAAAACATCAACACTTAGTATACACTGATAAAGAAGATGTCGAGCAGAAGATCAAGACAGTCAGGGAGCTCAAGAATCTCTGACGATCAGATTTCTGATCTTGTAACAAAGCTCCAACACCTTATACCTGAACTCCGCCGCCGCCGTTCTGGCAAGGTATATACACTTCAAACATCCATTTGTAAACTATCTTTCTTGCAAATGCAAACAAACATATGTTCCTTGTTTGTATGGATATATTATGAAGTTAGCACATGCATGGACTTAGAAAGTTCAAATTGACTGAAACCATTGTTTAGTGTATATAAGTAATTAATATTCATGGTGAATTGGCATCTTTGGTAAAATATGTGGCCTACAATTATCTATCCGTAGATAGAGAAACATTAATTCACAGCCTCATTTTTGCATATATATACTATCTCTTTTGTTCCTTGAATGTTTTATTTTTTGAATTTAAATTCACAAGTTGGCGGTGTGGGACTCAATTTGTTCCCTTCCTACTTCCAGTACCTTAACTTCATGTCTCCTCATTACTCTTCTACCTAAATACTCACTATAGTTCTACATATAGGTGATAAATAGGATTTATTCAATAGTGGCCGTTTATACCGTTGTGCACATTGAAGTGGTAATCATGAGAACATCTTTCTACTTGTTAATTTTCAAGATATATACGAAATTGTTAGAGAACTCCATCATAAAAGTTTCTTATATGGGTATCGATCTATCTCACAAAAAAAAGGAAGAGAGTAAGAGAAGTTTTTGACTGTTTTTTTTTTTTGAAACAAGCTCATGTAACACTTGTCTATTATAAGAATTGTGTATTCATTTAGCTCTTTAACATTTTTAAAGCAATCAAGATGTTTCATATAGGATAAAAGGTTGTCCAAAAAACATGTTGTCATGTACTACACTTTGTGAGGATCCAAATGATTGTTATTTTCTACTCTAATTAACAATGTCCTAATAAAATTTAAATGGACAGGTGTCAGCATCTACGGTACTACAAGAGACTTGCAGCTATATCAAGAACTTGCACAGAGAGGTTGATGATCTAAGTGACCGTTTGTCGGAACTCTTGGCTTCAACGGACGACAACAGCGCGGAAGCAGCCATCATTAGGAGCTTGCTTAATTAATAAAATACTCATTAATTAATCTGAGAACTATTATGAATCATCTATTGCCGCCATGAACTTTGTCTTATTATGAGTATTTGTTTCCACCTACTTAAATATTATGTCATAGCTAGGGTTTCGCGTCATTTATTAGGCCAACTCATATATTATTTATAATACATTGTTTATGTATGTATGTATCCTTAATCGTATGCGAGGGTCCAGACCTGGCTGCATAGTAGCCTCTGTATGACACAGTGCGTTTCCTTAAGTTTACTAATGATCAACTTTTATAAGTTTACGTTTAAAATATCTATACCTATATATATGTTTGAATTTTTATGCAAACAAATATATTTCTACTTGGACGTCTGTAAATATACAAGATAAAAGCGTTGAGAAGTTGTGATTAAATTTAAATTGTTTAACATATGATAGAAAACCGACGAAGACCTCGATGTTGTCGAGGTCGTTTAGTTTGGATTATCTGATTTTAAATATACTTATCTATGGTACGTATGGTATGGTCGTGCCACTTTCTTTAGATCCTCTTGCATGTGATCATTAATGCGTGATCTTCGTCGTGTATTATTATAACACGTATCAACTCGATAATTACGGTAATTAATAGCGCAATGTATCTAATAGAGAAACCTTATTTTAAGATATAAATATATACGGTTATTTAAATCTTTATTTTTTTTTTGGTAATCTGGTTAGTTTAAACTTCATCAACTAAATTTCATATCTCGCGAAAATACAAAAATCAGTTTATCATATTCATACAGTATATGTATATATACCTAAAAGAGCATGGAATGCAAGAAGTTCATATATATCCGATACCCACAGGCAGAAGTTATTGTGCTTTGAAAGTAATTGTATTGTTACTTATGTATCAGTTCTATTTTGTTTTGGTCACTGATTATTTCTATATATGAGCACGAAATACTACGTACTGGTCAGCTGGTGTGCATATTTTTTCTTAGGAGCACGAAGAAAAATCAAAATTGACTTGAAGAAATGTGATAATGTGAAACACGTTCATCGGATGGAAATATCACGTTTTTAATGGTAATCACTATTTTTCTTTGCTTCAAATATTATAAGACATTTACATAACTTGTACCTAAGATTTATCTGATATTCTGGTAGCTTAAATGGGGTTTCATGAATCTACAATGAATCCATCCAAATTTAAAAATGAACAAAAACTCTGGAACTGACGTTTACCACCAGCCCTATAATTTTCGACAAATTAGCCGTTAACCAAAGATGTTAAGAATAGCTTTGGACCGTTTCCTGGCTAAAAATATATTTATTTTATTTTCCTCAGATTTTATTAGAAATTCGAAAACTTCTAAAGGAATATACAAAAGAAATGGCACAATAAAGATAAGACGGTGATTTTATGATTTCGAAAATTAAAGGGAAAGCTCGACTTAAGAATCACACGCCGCAGATTCCTGGTTAGACTATCGATTACACACTGTATGACTGAGCCCACTGACAACGTCATTGTGCATGGACCATATGCACATCTATATCGTTGGGTAATTGGCGAATGCACGTACGTTAGTAAAAAAAAACCATGTTCCACGTAAAGTAGGTTCCGATTGTTCTCTTTTTATTGCGTTAAAGAATACGTTTCTATGTTATGATTATTGGAAATTTAAGAATACTATACATGTACTCCTAAACGTCAAAGTATAATATTCTGGGTTATAGTTAGTATCTACCTAATCTTCTGTATTTTATTCTTGCTTTTCAAAACCAATAAATCTCAATTGAAAACTTTATATATTTTGAAA
>CAJHQP010002118.1:0-93233 GCA_905132765.1 Moricandia arvensis
TGTTTTATTTTTGTTTGTTGCCAAAATTGACTTCACATTAGAATCACGTGTTTTAGTCTATGTTCGGGAACGCGCTAGGTGGTAGTCGGACGACAATGATGGGTCTAGCGCTTAAAGAAAAAATCAGAAATTAAGCGGAGATTATGCATGGCAGAATTTTTAGATTATTCGACAAGTTATAAAATATGTTAATCTTTAGTTGTGTATAACATTAATATAATCGTATAAAATACACAATAAAATATATAAACTTAATATGATATAATTTTCATCAAAATTATGAATATAAATTACATTTATCAAAATTTTAGATTAAGTAAATAAATAAAATATTATTAAAAATAAAAATAAAAAATAAAAAATAGATTAGGCAGCTAGGCGGTCATCTAGGGGAATAAAATCGGACATCCGATTTTTTATACCAATTTGGTATAAACCATGACGGATAAGTGTCGTCTAGCGCCTAGACGGCCGATTTTTAAAACAAAGGTTTTAGTTCATTTACGTATGTCTTTGCATAATGAAAAAAGTAGCAAACAAATATCCAACCAAAACAGTATATGATGAAGATTTTTATTTCCAATGATTTGTTTGTTTCTCTTTTGGTATTTCTTCTTTCCTAACTTCTATAACACAATCATGTTTTGGTATTAGTATAGGAAATCATAGTTTTGCTCTAATATGATATATTTTCTTTTAGGAAATGAAAGATTTCAATTTTTATGTTAGCTGAATATTAGGAAAATTCATATAACACATATATGATTTTTAAAGAAACTGATATTTCTTATGTCTTTTGTAAGTTTATGTCTCCGGAACTACGAACATGTTCTATATATTTCTGAAACGAGAGTTTCATACTTAATTTTTCATCTCTTTAAAATTTGAAATTTCGGAACCCTTAAATCATAGTTAATTGGTTTACTATGTTATAATTAAACTATCGACGATTTTAAATTGCTACTTAACCAAATTAAGACCCGAATTAGATCCAGTTCCAAGTCTAAATTAGATCTAGTTCCAAGTCTAATTCGGGTTATTTCATTCACAAGCTTTCTAATAGATATAATTCAGATCTTAGTTTTAGTTAAATATCGATTTAAAATAGTTTATAATTTAATATAAAACAGTAAATTAATTATAATTATGGTTTATGAATTTTCAAATTTCAAACTTTGAAAATATGGGGATATAACATTTAAACTATTGTTTCATGAGAACTCTGTATGAAATTTTTATTTTAGAAATATATAAAACAAAGTCATAGTTTGATAAATCTGATTTTATATGATAATTAAAATGTGAAAATAGTTCGAAGACCCACAAAGACCCACAAACTAATGTTGAAAATCATTTCCTGACAAAATGTATAAGCGCTAAAATTAATAAGAATATAGTCAAAAATTTACTTAGAAAGTCGTAATTTTGTTTGACAAAAAAAAAGTCGTATTTTTGTATGCCCTCGAGAAGGAATCTTAATATCATTAATTCAAGATTATGTTATACTAGTGGTTGGTCCGCGCTTCGCGCGGGATGTTGTATTTCTTATTGTATATAGTATCTATTTTGTGTGTTTATTGTATGTTTTTGTGTCTAGTTTTGTTGTGTGTGAGACTATCTCATTGGAGAATTGTAATGAATTGTGTTAATATATGTTCTATTATAGATGGTGAAGTTTTATTTATCAACTCTTATGTAGGACTAACAATTGGTACTTAGACGTGTGTTTCATGGAGTTGTTATCTGCACTGGATAAGGTTTTGTTGTGTGTGAGACTATATATCTCGCTGGAGAATTCGTTATATATGTTCTAATATAAGATGCTTGCATTAGTTTTCTGGTTATTATTGATTTTTTATTTATTTTCAGACTCGTGTTTTGTAATTATAACTTGAATATAGATGATTACGCTCTTTCTTTAAAACTTTTAACTTTTTATATATTATCTATCACTCGTGTTAAAGTTATATTTTACCTTTATATACTTTTTTTTATTGTATTTTTATTAATCATGATTACATTCACCATGATAATAAAATATGTTTTTATTTTTATTTATATTGTGTTGTCCGGTTCAAACCATAATTGTTTAACAATAAATATTCAAAATTTTGACTACCTTACAATTGGTATTATAGGTTTTAAAATAAAAGCCCTAAAATAGCAAGGAAATTTTAATAAAAATATGAGGACCTAGTGCCCTTGCACCTCCAGCACCACCCAAAAGCCGGCACTGTCGCTCATGTTTCTCTTGTTTGCTTTGTTTTTTATTGTCTTGGTGATTGATCTACTCCTCTAATTTCTAATTAGTGACCTGCTGGTTATGTCAGAGACTGTAGGTGTGTACAAGAGCTCTGAAACCCCACAAAGGTTAAGGATTCACATAACCAGGACAAGTATCTTCTTAAACGAATAAATGAAGGAGGTGATAAGACTGTTGCATTTGGCCAAGTTGAATCAAGTTCAAGCATGGGCTGTGGTGGATCTTGGAAGGAGATTTTGTATACCGATGTACAATGAAAAATGAGCAGCGTGAGATTGTGAGCATGTATTTTACTTCTTAAAGAGCGGGTATTCTTGGAAGAAAATTTTGTTTCAAAGCTTTTTCTCTCTAAAAAAAGAAACCAGTCACGCGGTTCATGGCAGCATTCAAATTGGGAAGCAAGATACATGAATTCACCATTGTTGGAATTGGTGCTTAACATAGTTTGGTCTTTCTAATTATGTTAAAGTAACGCTGTTCATGGCAGAGAATTTACACAATTATAGGAGAAGATCCCGTGGAGACGTTATGGGAGTTGATAATCTCTTCTGACATCTACAAACCTCGTCGGCTAATCTAGGGAGAAGACTACGAAGAAACTTATAATATTAAATGACATCTATAATAAATCTCAAACCCAATCTAAAACAATAAAAACCCAACAAAT
Source organism: Moricandia arvensis (assembly GCA_905132765.1). Classification (NCBI taxonomy): domain Eukaryota; kingdom Viridiplantae; phylum Streptophyta; class Magnoliopsida; order Brassicales; family Brassicaceae; genus Moricandia; species Moricandia arvensis. The sequence continues at coordinate 2,931 of CAJHQP010002118.1, forward strand.
ATATTTTACCAAAAAACATAACTTTTTATAAAGCACAACAACAATTCATGTTAAACAATAAAAGCTTTAATTATAATGGGACATGTGGCAATTTTTCCCCCTATGAAAAAAAAAAAGCTAACTTTATTGTATTAGATAGGGCTTGTGGAAGTGAGAAGCATATTGTTCATTTAAAAATGTTAAAAGTTCTAAAAAGGAGCTAACTATAATATTACATTATTACTTTTTTTCATATAAATTTGATAAATATATTAAGAATCCCATATCTTCTATCCTGTTATTGGACCTTTCTCCCATTATAAAAAGAAACTCACGGACTGCCCAAACCAAAAGTCCAACAAAAATACAGAGAGAGTATCAACACGAAGAAGAATAGGAGAATGAAGCATACAGATCTTTTATCGTTTCTTGCTTCTCTAATTCTGCTTCTTCTCCATTTGGGTTCCAAACCCATCTTTGCATCTGAAGATGTACATTCATTATTCCTTTATCCTATAACAATTTTTTTTTTTAGCATTTAAAACTTCTTCTCTCTTAATCATTCCTTTATCCTATAACAAATCTTTTGTTTAGCATTTAAAACTTCTTCTCTCTTAATCATTCCTTTTTTTGTATGTGTGATTTCAGGTGTCCTCATATGTGGTGTACTTTGGAGGTCACTCTCATGTTGGAGAGATAACAGAAGATGCCATGGATCGAGTCAGAGAAACACATTACGACTTTCTTGGCTCCTTCATTGGAAGGTCTCTTAAACAACCCACTAAAACTTGTTTATTATATGTCACTACCTTTTTGGTTTTAAAAAATGGTCTTAATTTTATCCTACATTGAACAACCCACTTACATGGTTATTGTAGGTCTCTTATCAGAAGTTCTTAACTTTTCTAAGAGACGTTTCTTAATTTTTAACTAAAAAACTTAAAAATAATCTTTTAAATAAGAGATATAAGAGCCGTCTCTTAGCCAAAATCATACAAAAAGGTCAAAATAAATTAAGAACTCCGCCCTAAGAGACGAGAGATAAACATGATCTTAGAGCATGTTTATTGGGGTCCATTAGCCTAGGGACCCCTAAAAAATATTAGTATAAAATTTGTGGGTCCCACTAAAACTTAAGACCGTCCCTTGGGGACTTTAATTAAGGGGCGTCTTTTGCACTATTTCGCGGGCTCCACTAACATGTGGCGACCCATGATTAATTATCTTTTTTTAAATCAATAGAAAAAGAACGAAAAAGGTGGATCCCACTTTTTGTAAGAGACTTCACTAGTCTCTTGCAATGAACATACTCTTATACCACTACTTTTATCCTCCATTTGATTTGACGTGAGGCTTAATTACTGTGGGAAGCAGCCGTGAGATTGCTACCGACGCCATTTTCTACTCATACACAAAGCACATCAACGGCTTTGCCGCTCATCTCGACCACGACCTCGCATCAGCAATCTCCAGTAAGTATACACACATGTCCGGTCCCTCATAAATAATAAAAATTTGTCTAGTGTTCATATGCTTTTTTCTTTTGTTACTGATTGTAGAAACAATCCGTAAAGGTCTTAAAAATTCATAACCGTAAGTCATAACGTGATTTGCCTATTATCTGGATCGGACCTGAATGAATATACATTACGTGCTATGTGTTTTCTCTCTGTTTATGATTGAGAGTGACTCTACTTTCTTTTGTATTATTTTTTCAAGAACATCCGGAAGTTGTGTCTGTATTTCCAAACAAAGCCTTGAAGCTTCACACGACTCGATCATGGGACTTCTTGGGTTTGGAACATGACTCGTACGTTCCTTCCTCTTCCATTTGGAGAAAAGCCAGATTCGGAGAAGATTCCATCATTGCAAATCTCGATACAGGTTCTCTCCTCTCCTTTTACCTTTTTTAAAATAAATAATTACATTAAACCCCCATCAAAATAGGCAAATTACAAAGTTGATTATAAAGCAATATAACCAAAATTTGGTCAACCATGAACATTTGTCCTGAATCCGAAAACCTACATTGCCAAGTCGCGGGCACAACTCTAGAGCTGACATCTTCTTCACATTGCATTCTTGTTAATCCAAGTAGGAGCATATAGCATCCAATTCTCCTTGTCAAGGTAATCAACCTTGTACAATGAATCTCAAATGGAAACTGAGGGAGTTGGAGTCCATACCTGACGTAATCCGAGTCCCACATCAAAGTCGGGTTGAAAGGCAACTGCTTGGACGCAAGATGGAAGAGAACCTTCATTGAAAAGAAGATACCTAACCCAGACGAGCAAGCCCAAGTGAAACCCTCGCCACTAGGATAGATGAGAAGCTCAACAAGCCACCATCGAGGAAAGAAGGAACTATGGAGACTCAAGAAGCTCAAACTCTAAGAACTGGAGCAAAGTTCTCTTTCATGATGCAGATAGAAAACTTCCAGTGGTAGAGCAGATGCATCTACTTAAACAAACCAAAATCTATAACGCAAACACAGAGACAATGTAAATTCGATAAGGTTTCATCCACACCAAGGCCTAGAACCGAGGAGCCACATGCACCACCGTGAATCACCAAGAGACACCGCTTAAAGGGAAAACACCAACGCGCGTCTTGAATGATAGACACCTCCCAAGTCCACCTTGGGAGAAGCAGAAAGCGTCTTCGCTGCCGAGACACCAAGGCGAAAGGAGAGGATGCCGACTACCAACACCCCACACCAACGAAGAACCAATTGATCTAAGACGAGAGAGTCTAAACTACCACGCATGTGCCACCAAAACTCGACGGAACCGGACAACCAAAAGAAGATATGAAAATTGTCGTACGGTTCCACCACCCAAAAAGCTGACCTATTGGGGATAAAGTATCCCAAATTGGGAATTAAGGAAACTTTAAGTAATATATAAAAGGTTATAATCAATCTAGTTATTACTAATTGAATTTAAGTTGGAAGCCTATGATAATCCTGAATTTAACATGATATCATACTCCAGATCTTAAATACAAAGTATCCCACATTAAGAATTTAAGGAAATCGTAAGTAATGTATAGAGGGTTATGGCAATTCATTTATTACCAACTGGTTTTAAGTTTGAAGCATATGATAAGCTTAAATCTAACATGGTATATTGCAACATCTTAGTTTTATGGTATATGGAATGATTTACAAAAACTAATTTAAATACATATATCATTAAAAATGCATTTATCTTTTTTAGGCACATCTCTAGAAATATAGTCTTCTAGGTATGCATTCATCCCTTAGCTGCTGTCAAATTGATGTCTTCTTTTGGTGGACCAATTGGACAAGTTGAGATCCCATTTTTTAGGGTTAGGAGAGATTGGGATTTATCATGAGCTTCCAATTTAAAATTAATTTATAATAAGTGTATTTGTCCTAACATTATATATATTACTTAACTTTCCCTGAAATTCTTGAAACGAGATACTTTATTTCTAATACGACCCCTTCACTTCCCTAACCTCGCCAAAACACTGAAGGATGTCAAGGCCCCATATTTGAGTCATATCGATTGACCATTCGAGGCTTTGAAGCATATCGGAGAGGGTTCAAAGGAGAGGAAGAGACATAGAGAAAATGAGGGGGAGAGGAAGAAACCGCCTGCGGTGGTGTATAATCACTGCTGGAGGAGATGAGAAGTCAAGAAGAAGAGAGTGTGTTTTTTAGAGAAAAACTAAACAAAAAAAGCCAAAAAATTAGGTTTTGTGCCAAAAATACTGAACGTTCCCCTTCTATTAAAATTATTTAAATTTTCCTTAAATTTATTGGTCAACCTTTTCAACTCGGGGAGCCTTGAAGATCGTTCTTGGGGAAGTTACACACCTTCCTTTAAAATTAAGAACTACACATTTTTTGAAAATAGATTTGGCTTGGATTACGAGAAATATCTAAATATATTTTATTTATTCGTTAGCTAGTAATGGTCAAGATCTCTAGATGCAAGCAAGAATCAATCCACCATTTATATTTAACGCACGTGAATATATTCTCTTGGCTCAACAATAATTATAGCTGCTTATCTCCTTCAATTGGTAAAGATGCATGTTGTAGAAAAAAATGTTTCAAAAAATCCAATTTTCTCCTATTGAAGAATATCCTAACATAGACCTAAACATTTTTGTCACAAAAATAACTTTTAAAAAAAAATAACCAAAATAATCTTTATTAAAATGTGTAAATATACATTTAGACCCCTTGGATTAACTAATCTATATTTAGGGTTTATAGTTATGCGGTGAGATTTTGGGGGTGAGGCTTAAAATTTTAAAAAATAAAAAATATTAATTTTTAAAAAATAAAAAAGACTAGTTTAGTCATTTTTGTTTTTGAAGGTTATTTTTGTGATAAAAAATTCAAAAAGGGTTATTTGAGAGATTTGTCATTTTCTATTTTAATAAAATTTTATCAATTAATAATAAGTAGTTCTAAACTTCAAATAAATAATTGGTTTATAATTATAAAAATAATAAATCAAAAATTATGTATTTATAATTAATATTTAATGTGTTTATTAATATATGAAAATTCTAAAACATGAGTTATTTTGATATAGAGTGAGCAATGTTCTTTTTGACTGTATCATACAGTTTAACTAGAGTTATACACACAAAAATCTAGAGAGATATTTTTTTAAAAAAAATATTTCATAAAAATAGATTTTTATGCTTTTATATAGAAAATGTAAATTTTAAAATTAATTAAATTATTATTTCTTAAAATTATTGGAAATTGAGAATTAAAAAATAATAATATAATATTTTATGTGTGAAAATATTAAATAATTTTTATAAACAATTCTAAGAGTTCTTGTAATAATATAATTATATAAAAATGATAAATATATATATATATATATATATAAGAATGCTAAAAAAAATTTATGATATTATTATACATACATATAAATATTAATAAAATACTTGAATATGAAAAAATAAATAAACTATGTTCTTTCAAATATATGTCAAAAGTTATCGCTTGGATAGTTTGTCCTCCGGGCCAGTCTCATTCGTATATAAACAAATCAATTTATTTTTGCCGGTTTAAATTTTATTCCACATAAATAACAACGCCGAATCTATAATAAATTACATTTAGTTAGCTATAGTTATTTTTTACTTCGAAACCTAAAATTTGAGAAATGATTGTGTGGTTAAAAGGTGTGTGGCCAGAATCAAAGAGCTTTAGTGATGAAGGCTTGGGACCAATTCCTTCAAGATGGAAGGGAATATGTCAAAACCACAATGATGCCACTTTCCATTGCAACAGGTTCCTTATCTCTCTCTATTACGTGTTTTTTTTTTCTCTCTCACTCTCTTACATGTTTATCTTTCCAAATTGGTGTTCAATCAATTTATCATCAAGTACCTATAACATCTTTCTCCAACTTTTCTTGTCTTCTCCGCCGTCTCTTCTCCCAAACAGTTGATCCTCCTCCAATTCTCTGATTTTTCTACCTATGAATCATCCAAAGTTTCCATCTTTTTTTAAAATTGTTGATTCTAAATTAGAATCTCTCCTTTCAGTAAGCTATTTGTGTGTTACAATTAACTTGTGCAAATCATAGGAGATTGATGCATTTGACATTTGCTCAAGAATCGAAGACTGTGAGCTCTCCCCTTCATCTACAAGGATGATGTTGGAAAAGTGTGCCGGTTTGTGGACTCATCATGACACCCTTCGAAAACATCATCGAGGTTGTATATTACAAGGTTAGTGATAAACTCACTCTGGTTACTTTGTTTCAAATCTTAAGAACTTGAATCTTACTTTTTTTTTTAAAAAACCCTCAATTAAGAAACTAGCATTGGAGCACAAATTCTAGTTGTTTCTTAAATAAAATTTTTAACTACATTTAACTACTTAAATAATCACTAAATACAAACAATATATGAATTCCCTATTTAAAGCTTCACTGAGTGTGAGTATGGCCAAAACGAATGTACCTCTTTTTGGAACTTTTGATAGGGTAATGTATATATTTTCTATCACTCACTTCGTCTACTCTTGTATAATCTTTTTTCTTTAACTAGACAAGTGTTCTTTGCTTTTCAACACTCTTTTATCTTTTCTCAGTGAAAGATGAAAACATAATTAGTCAAAAGAAAAGAAGATGAAAACATAATCCAAAAAGAAGAACATATTATTTGCAGTAGAGATTATTTTTGTGAAAATCACATAAAAGTATCAAAGTTTTTCACTGCATTTTAAACCTCGAAATTATTTAATTAATATTTTTTAAAAAAATAGCATAAAAACTATTAAGGACAAATTTCTAAAATAAACATTTTTGAAATTTTTGTCACAAAAATAGATCTTAAGAAAAAAGACCAAAATAGACCTTTTATATTTTGAAAAAAATAATATTTTTTTAATTTCTTTTTAATTTTATACCTCACCTCCAAAACTCCATCCCATAACTCTAAACTCTAAGTCTAAATTAGTTAACTCAAGGGGTATAAATGTATATTTACACCCTTTAATAAAGATTAATTATTTTGATCATTTTTCTTTTTGAATGCTATTTTGAGAACAAAAACTTTTTTAAATCTATTTTGGTCATTATCTCAACTATCAAAGTGTTATTCACTGCACTTTAAACCTCAAAATTATTTAGTTAGCATTTTAAGCAATGGAATGATATTTATAAAAAGAAAACTCTAATCTAGTTAACTTGTTCATCATATAAAAAATGTGACTAATACTGAAAACTGATCATATGATGTTTATTTTATTTTTAAAAATAAGAACTAAAATAAATTTTATTTTTTTAAAAACAAAATTAACAACTTAATTTTCTTTCAATTTTTACGTAAATCTTTTTAAAATAACAAAGATTTTTTTTTGATATATTACCGTTAATTCAAACATATCGGTGATATGTCAAAAACTGTCATCGTAATTTGCTATGTCAGAAGTCATCAATATCACGATGAATGTTGAAAAATGTTATTGTCAATTGTCATCGACAATATGTTAGAAATTGTCACAGTCAATGAGTACATGTGAAAAATTGCGTAACGATATATAAAAAACTGTCAACGAAAACTGTCATCTTTAAAAGCAATATGTCACAAATGATAATATGTAAAAACTTTATCGTTGTAGGCAATATGTCCAAAACCTCATGTTGAATCTTTTTACCTTTTTAAAATCTTTAAGGAAAATTAATTTTTAGAATATTCAGAATTTATATTTTTTTTTCAGTTTCATAGTTTTGAATTCTTATTTAATTTTCTGTATTTTATATATTTTATGTATTTTTATTTATTTATCAGTTAAATTATTAAAAAAATTAAAACGGCTACATCATATGTTTATTGAACAATCAAATATCCTTGGCTGAAACTCATAATGTTTAGTAGTGTTTTGAAAACCGAACCAGATTGGTCAGTTGAACTGACTGGACCGTTATTCGCTCTTTTAACCAATTTCGGTTAGACTAAAAATCGGATTAGAGTTAAATTGGTAAACCCGATCAAAATCCAGTTAAACTCGCTAAAACCAGTGATCATGTTCGATACTAGAAACTGAATTTCCCAAATTCAAGTAAAAAACATCAAAAGAATACAAAAAGTTTATAAAAATATTCATTTTATTCAATATATATACATAATTTTTATATAATTTTTGAAATTTTCATTTTATTCATATCATTTTTAGGTTCTAATAATGATAAATAGTTTAAAAGTAATTTTTATAGTTATACAATATATATATATATATACTTAACTTATAATTAGATTAAAATTTAAAATCCAGTTAAACCGATCAGACCATTAACCCACTTAAAATGACGAGGCAATGTTCGATCCGATTTTCAAAACATTGTTGTTTATGCAAGGAACAAGAGCGATTGATAAATCGCTCTTCACATCTACTAAGATTTGAATCTGACACTTCTACCTATAAGGAAAAATTGCATTTTATATAAAAGATAACTCGTTAAACTAAAAATTAAATTTTAAAACGTAAAATTTCATTCCTAAATGTTGATGTTACAGTATGGTTCATTTTTATAGTTGTTTGAGTCCAGATCTTTATATTTTTATGTTAATGAATCAAAATATACATATACATAGATATAAGAAAAACTAATCTTATTATTGTTGTGTAGTTGCCTAAAGAAAATAATGAAAGCATTTTAATGTTTACTAAGCAAAATTGGAAAATTTTCTTGTACTATTATTTATTTTTACTTTCATCGAAACATTTTTTACAAATATTCTCTTTTCTAAGAGTTAAAATATTCATAGATTAATTAAAACTTTAAACTTCACATTCCAAAACCCTATACCACCCCTCAACTCTAACTCTAAATCTTAAATTAATTAACCATAAAATTATTAATATCATATTCTCTCTTAAAAAATAAAGGTAAAAATGATTAATATAAATATGAAAAATGGTAGTAAGAATGTGATATTTTTGACAAATTTTCAACAAAATTGTGCATGAAAGGAAGCTGATAGGAGCAAGGTACTTCTACAAGGGCTACGCAGCCGCCGTAGGACCTCTCAACTCCTCCTTCGAATCTCCACGTGATCTCGACGGCCATGGCTCCCACACTCTCTCCACCGCCGGAGGAGCATTCGTCCCCGGAGCCAACGTCTTCGGCCAAGGAGACGGCACGGCAAAAGGTGGCTCCCCACGTGCCAGAGTAGCCTCCTACAAAGTATGTTGGCGACCATCTAACGGCCACGAGTGCTACAACGCCGACGTCCTCGCTGCTTTCGACGCGGCCATCCACGACGGTCCTGACGTCATCTCTGTCTCCCTTGGCGTCGAACAAACCTCCTTTTTTAAAGATAGCATAGCCATCGGGTCGTTTCACGCGGTAAAGAAGGGTATCGTCGTCGTCTGCTCGGCCGGGAACAATGGACCGCGTGATGGTTCGGTTAAGAACGTGGCACCGTGGCAGATAACTGTAGGAGCTAGTACTATGGATCGTGAGTTTGCTAGTAATCTCATTCTCGGCAACGGAAAGCATTACATGGTTAGATTATGTCCCAAGTTTGGTCAATTCAAAATCTTGAATTAGTTTTTTGAATATTTGACATTAATATTATTCTTGATTGATTTAGGGAAAAAGCTTGGCACAGTCATCTTTGCCACATGCTAAGTTCTACCCAATAATAGCAGCTTCGGAAGCAAAAGCTAAGAACGTTACAGCTTCTGATGCGTGAGTATTTTTTTCAGACACGCTAATGTTGTTATAAATTATGACCCTTTCTTGACTTTTTAGTATCTCTTTGTGTAGGCAATTGTGCAAACTTGGATCGCTTGACCCTAAAAAGGCAAAGGGAAAGATACTCGTGTGTCTTAGAGGACTGAACGGGAGAGTTGAAAAGGGTCGAGCCGTGGCTTTAGCTGGTGGTGTAGGGATGGTTCTCGGGAACACTAATGACACCGGTAATGATCTAACCGCTGATCGGCATGTCCTCCCTGCCACACATCTCAGTTTTAAGGACAGTCTTGCCCTGTCAAGATATATTAGCCAAACCAAGTAAGAGGATTATCAGTCACTTAACTCAACAACTGACTTTGTTTAAAGTTCTAAAGGAAACATTCGTTTATGTATTTAGGAATCCAATTGCACATATTACTCCTTCAAGGACAGTTTTGGGAACAGAACCAGCGCCTGTAATGGCTGTATTCTCTTCTAAGGGTCCGAGCTTGGTGGCTCCTGAGATTCTAAAGCCTGACATAACTGCGCCTGGTGTGAGTATAATCGCGGCAGTATCTCCAACAGACGAGCAGCCTGAGATTATGTTCAACGCTTATTCAGGAACTTCCATGTCTTGTCCTCATGTCTCTGGCATTGCTGGTCTTCTCAAAACCCGTTATCCTTCTTGGAGCCCTGCAGCTATCCGCTCAGCCATCATGACTACTGGTAAGAATGTATTTAGATTCTTGGAGCTCACGCATTGCTGGCAACACTGAAGTCTCAATTCTTAATATTCTCTAGATTCTTGGAATCTATACTAACTGTACATGTTAGATTCGAATTTGTTATGGACTTCTAACTTAAAACCAATTGATGATAAGTAGATTGGTCTTAAGCCTTTATATATTACTTAATGTCCCATTAAATTTACGATGTAGGATTTTATCCCTAATATCTCTCCTCTAGATGATGATTCTTATCATCCAGAAATCTAAGAATTTTAGGATATTTATATTCGGTCGAGTGAGTCTCATACTACAGTTATACCGGTCGGAGGGTTAAGTATGATTATACCCCAGCGAGTAGGGCTCTATTAATCAGAGATTTAATGTAATTAGGATTTGGGTTCTGATACCGTGTTAGATTCGGGTTTGTTATTGACTTTTAACTTAAAATCAATTGGTGATTAGTGGATTGACCATAACCCTCTATATAATATACTTAATCTATAATACAACCAAGTTTTTTTTATATTAATCTTTTAGTTTATCTGTGAATTGCAAAAAGTTCACATTATCATTGTTTCTTCCATGGCAGTGTTTTGTGTTCTTGTTCTTCTGGTGGAAGTAGCATTTGTTTTTCTTTAGTTTATCATTGTATTGTGAAGTTATACTTACTCGGTGTTCGTTTTTGTAGCAACAACAATGGATGACATTCCCGGACCCATAAAAAACTCATCCAACATGAAGGCAACACCTTTTAGTTATGGGGCAGGACACGTCCGACCAAATCTAGCTGTAGATCCTGGTCTGGTTTACGATTCAGGCATCAAGGATTACCTCAACTTCTTGTGCTCACTTGGATACAATGGATCACAAATCTCTGTCTTCGCTGGGAAAAACTTTACCTGTTCAAGCCTTAAAACCATTCGTTACAATCTTAACTATCCTTCCATTACAGTTCCAAACCTGTCATCAAGCAAAGTCACTGTCTCAAGAACCGTTAAAAACGTTGGACGGCCTTCGACCTATACCGTCCGGGTGAATAATCCAGAGGGTGTTTATGTTGCGGTTAAGCCGACGAGCTTAAATTTCACCAAAGTTGGAGAGCAAAAGACGTTTAAGGTGACCATTGTGAAGCGTAAGGGTGGTAAAGTGACCAAGGGTTATGTGTTTGGAGATTTGGTTTGGTCAGACAACAAGCATCGTGTGAGGAGTCCCATTGTGGTGAAGCTCTGACTTTTTATTGGATAACAGGCAATAACTTGATTCTTAGTGCCACTGCTTTTGTTTGTTTCATGAAATTCAGTTACTTGTGTTTAAGTTCTAAGGCATATGTTAGGGTACAATTAGGTAGAATTCTTCGTGACACTATAGAAATAGGAACTAAAACAGTAAAACAAGAAGAGATTAAATGTAGTATTTTATTCAAGGTTCTAAAAATCGGTCTAGGCGCCGCCTAGGCCCCCGCCTAGACGGTAAATCGGTCATATCCGAAACGATTTTTTTAAAATCCGATTTATACCAATTTATATTATTCAAATTGATTTAAACTATTTGAAATCTTAAAATCGGTTAAAATCAATCTAAATTAGTCTAAATATATTAATTTAAGCAATAATATTAATATAGATCCATAAATTTTTCCATTTTCTTCTGTTTTTCATATCTAACTTTAATAATTTATCACAATAAAATTATATATCTATTTAAAAACTAAAATATTTCATATAAATATCATATTTATACGAAATAAATCAATAATTAGTTAACGTCTAGGCCTCGCCTAGGCCCCGAATAATCCGCCTAGTCGCTAGTCGCCTATAAAGTGCTTAGTTACCGCCTGGCGATTTCTTGAACAATGATTTTATTGATAAATAGACTACAATAAGTACGTATTGATCTATTAATCATAGTTCTGGATGTTTGCTTCTATGTCAAAAGTCAGTAACTCGTGTTCCTCATCTTCTATGGTTTATGAGTTTTTTTAGATCATTATATTCAAATCTAGATTAGATCCTATTGGGGATAAATAATCTGAGAGAAGTCCTTACTCATATTTCCGAGCAGGACGTCATCCTTAGATCCTTGTCTCCAGATTCAGTTACATATTTGTCATCCATATTTCAGGATATGGAAACTTTTAACCTAACTTGAACAACATATACAAGAGGGACCCAAATCAGACCCATCTCTCACTTTTCAGATTCTCCCAAACATCTCACTACTTTTCAATCGGTGATAATTGCCTTTCATATCTGACTCCAGGTTCGTGGATTTTCGATTATCCCACTTTTTAACTTGATATTTATTTGTTTTCTTGTAATCTTGCTAGAAAAGGGTTGATTCTTTATCAGAAAAAATCTTGATTCTTTTTACCCTTGGTTTCTTGATATTTTTGCTATGTAACTATGTGGTGGTTTGATCAGAGTGAAAGATATTTCTTTCTTATTTACTAGTCAAATCTTGAATCCTTTAGTGAAGTTTTCAACCAAATTCCTTGCTTTAATTAGAGGCAAACAAATTAGTCCGACTCAGTCAAATGAGCTTCTGATTAAGGGAGAATCATCTTTGGAACTAACTGATTATAGTTTTGATATTAATTAGTACTTCTTCGAAAAAGGGTTTCTGGTCTGTGGATTCAAGAGTTACTCTGGCAAATCAGTTTCTATTTTCAGATCATTTGGAAACCCTCAGTGTATAATTGAGTCTCTCTATGTCTAGTTGCAAAGGTGATTATAAATTATGATAAGATTATAGCTTTATAGAGTTTAACAAACTTGGTTTCAAGTTCCCTATGAGGCCAAAAGTAAATATAAAAAAAACATTTCCTCTAATGTCTTGAGTTGGGTTTGAAGCAAGTTTCTGTTGTTTATTTATTGAGCCTTCTTCTATTGTCTACTAATAGCTCACAATGTTTGTTTTTTTTCTTTTTTCAGATCTCATCCCTTTGAGTGGAACAAATATCCGATTGACATTCCTCTGCGGTTACATATTGTTTGAAGCATCTACAGAGTTGAAAGATGGGTCTATCAAGCCTACCTGGTCCATAGAAAGGAATGCTATGCGTGGTATTAGTTAACACAGCATTATCAATCTCTATGTTCAAAGGCATTGTCAGATCAGTGCTTCACGTAGTAGGAATCCATCTCTCTCCTTCTTCAGTAACTCCAACTGCATCTTCAGAGATTCCAACTTCCGAGACTTTTGATTTCCGGATCTGTCAGCTTGAGAGTTTCCTTGAGGGATTCAAGAACAAGACTCCAACACTCAAGTTCGAGAGGTTGTGCAGGTGCAAGAAATAGGATGTATGAGGTGGATTACATCCCTCCACAAGGCCTATCCAATAGACTACTTAGCTCATTAGGGCATCCCCATTGAGGGTTCAAGGGAAGGGTTCACACCTTTCCCAAAAAAAAAAAATTAAAAAATTCATATTTTTGTGAACTTGTCTCTTTGGGGGTCAGCTGTAAGGGGCGGGTTCATCACTGTTTGGCGGGCCCCACGACACGTGGCGGCTCGCCATTGATCCAATTATTAATTTTTTTTTTTAGAAAAGTAAACGAAAAAAATAAAAAAAAACACTTGGTGAACCCCACCCAAGGTTTACTAATGGGGATGCTCTTAGCTCGGTCCGAATGTGATCAAGCTGATGCTCGGACTCGGCTCAATACCACTTTACTCGGCGCCACAGGTTAAATTGCGTCAACTCGATCCATCCGTACCGAGTTAGAATACAGGCCCAAAAGCTCAAGCCATTGTAGAGTTTCAAGCCTATTAGGTCAAGGAGGTTACACAAGAAGGAGAGGAACATCAATCGATAAAGAAAGGAATAGAGCAACAAAGAGGGGCGTTTCGAATATCGACACATGCTTGGCGGCTAGAAACTAGGTTTTACTCATTTATATTTTTGCCGACTTGTACTTTCCCGGCTAGCTCTCCGAGCTTCGGTTTAGTTTTATGTTCACTTTCTCCGACTTGTAGCCGATAATTTTTACTGATCTAATAAAAATTCTTCGAACTAACCCACCAACGAATTAGGTTCTACCATACGAGACCCGACCAAACTCGATTCAAACAGTTGGCGCTCACCGTGGGGCCAAAAAAAGTAGCATTACCAAAGATCAGCATGACTTCCGGCGAATCAACCTCCAACGAAGAACCAGAACCTACTCCTATAGTGACAGCGCCGACCATGTCAGATTCATGGATAACATCATGGCACACCTTGCTCAATAGGAAGAAGCACAAAGGGAAACAAATGCGCAGCTTGCTGCCCTAGCCGTTGTTCTCGCACCTCTAGTCGGACACTCCAGCAACCCCGACGATACAAAGACAGCTCTTCAACACCAAACGAGGGAGTCGAAGAGCAAACGACCGGTGCCATAAATCTGGCTGATGCCTAGCGGTCCAGATCCACATACCGTTCACAAAATCGCCGAGCTCAAACTCTCGCTACAAGACATCACCTTCAAAATCCATCACGTCATAAGCTCAGGCCCACAGATCGATCGTGTCCTTGCCGCAACCCTTAAAAATCCTTTCTCTAGCGTATCAGCGACGTGAAAATCCGATCTACAGAGAAGTTCCGCCTTCCGACCTACTCTAGCGATTCCAATCCCACCAACCATGTTACCGCTTTCAACATAGCGAAGGATGAGCTTACTTTCCCAAAGAGGAAAGAGACGTCGGCTTCTGCCAAATCTTCGTTGAGAGTCTCGCCAGCCGAGCTCTAACCTGGTTTTCTAGGTTGGCTGAGAACTCCATCGACAATTTCCACGATCTGTATTATGCATTTCTTAAACATTATATTATGTTTACTAGACAAGGGGCCACCACCTCCGAATTATGGAAAATGTTCCAAGTCTCCTACCAGAGCCTCAGAGACTTCATGGAGAATATTTTAAGCCCTCGTCTCAAAAGTGAGCGTTCCCAACCACATGGCGGTGGACGCCTTGCAGAACATACTTTGGGTACACGTGCAGTTCCGGGCGGACCTGTATAGAAGCCCGATGACCTCCCTCCTGGACGCCATCGCTTGGTCTAACAACTTCATCCGCATGGAAGAAGAAACCCAAGCAATCCTCACCAAGAAGAATGCTTTGAAGCAAGCAACAACGAAGTCCGTTGAAGCTCGTCAGAAGCAGCGTCATCTATACCGTCGAGGAGGACGAGCAACCCAGCTCGACCATAGTCTTCCAAGAAAAAGGTTGGAATACTTGAGAGCGCGGCATTGACGATAAATCACCGACTCAAGTCGGCCCCTCCAGTTCCCTCGACCTAGACAAGTAATGTTCGTACCACAAGGTCAAGGTGTACGATATCAAGGAGTGCAAGTAGCTCCAAGAGGCTCTACCCGCTGCTTTTAATAGTAGAGCGAACTTTGAGCCACCAAAACCGAGGACCAAGAACATTAAGATCGTTGGAGCAAGAACAAGGAAAAGAAGCACCAACAATCACAAGGAAAGATAGCACCGGCCAAGCCTCAACACAACAACGATGCTCCTAATCCTCGGGACCAAGACGATGCACCTCTCGATAACGAGCGACCAGGAAACATAAAACATGTCTAAGTGATCCTCACCAGACCAGAGCCGCCTTCATATGACAAATGTCAGCCCGAGGACTTGCGCGACATCCTTATATGAAAATAGAAAAGGCCGTGCAATGGTTCACGTGATGCAATCGACATGCAAACCAAGATCAACGACTCAAAGATGAAAAAATTGGACCCCTGGGATGCTCGCCTCAAATTAAATACCAAAGCAAAACGAGCACTGGCATCATTGACTTGTGCGAAAAACTCAGCTCAAGGATCGTTGATTTAAGGAACCGACTCAAACGGATCGAAAACTCCCGACCTAAGGCAAAAGCTTGAAAGGTTGAAACCTCGTCACGAACGAGAGCCCGATCAGCTGGACACCGAGGACCTCCGGGCACAAATACAGTTGAAACAATACAAGCCTAACGCTATTATGGGCAGCTCTCCTCCGTGCGGCTATTCAGTCAGATCTGTCAAGGATTTCCGAAGGTGAGCGGCCACTGCCCAGAAATATTTATGATAAAAAAAATTATAATGATCTTAGATAATTTCTCTAATTATTTAAATTAAAAATAAAAAAAAATACAAAAAACTGGACTTCGAATTGATGTTTTCATCTCTAATTTTCCTTATGCTCCATGTGCTCCTAAATCTCCATTTTTGTCCAAAACGTACATGTACCCATAACAACTCATAAAAGACTGTAAAAGAACATAAAAGACTTTAAAAGAAACCTTATATCATGGCCAAAAGTCCATAAAATAATGATATATCAAAGATTCCTGATCCAGGTAGGTGGTGAAATTTCTCTTTGCAACTAAAGAAAATGTCAATACTATGAAGGAGGTTCCCGAATTTTTCTATCGTTTTCCTCAGAAAAGTAACTCAACATCAGTTTCTTTAGTGAAAATAGATAGATCTTTTCATAGAAAATTTTGTTTTATTGATTTTTTTATTTAGGTCTTGTAACATAGATCATCTCAAGTTTTTTTTTTTATAACTCTGTTTTAATTGAAATCAAAGTTTGTGAGCCAACAAGTTGGACTCCATAAAAACAATAAACAAGAAGAAATACAACAACAAGGAAGCCAGTAGGCATAAAAGAAACCGGGGAAATAACAAGGCCAATACCAAAAGAAACAATGTGATGGCCATAATAGCTGAAAAGAATCAAACAGACGCCTCCGCAGCTAGGATATAAGAGAGCCATGCTGGACCTTTTACCGCAATATAAGACTGGTACCGAAGCCCTGTTGTGACAGATGTGGCTATGGCAATTGCGACCGCATTACTCTCTGTGCTGGTATGATTAAGGCTCCAGTTATCAATGGGCTCCAAGTTGATAGTGATTGAGTGTACCAGGTGTTGGAGCGTAGGGAAGTTGTAAGCTTCCCTCATGATCTGTCTGGTCTCAACTTCAGAAGCTTCAAAAAGGACATTGTGCTTGTGTAGATTACTCATGCTCTCCACTGCCCAAAGCAGTGCATAAATATTAGCTTCCTCCTTTGAGCGAACATAAGAATAGGCTCTCCTGCTATGAAGGATGGGAGCCCCGGTGTGGTCCCTAAGAATCCAAGAAACACCGCACGGCTTATCCACACTGATCCATGAGGAACCCACATTGCATTTCAGAAAGCCCTCGGGTGGTTTGCTCCATCTCGTAGAAACCCTTGTATGTTCCACTTCTTGAAAAGGTGTCTGAGCTTTGTTCCATAAATGGGCATCCTCAAAGGCTTTAGCAACGGTATGATGGGGCTGTACCTGTTGGTTGTTAAAGATAAAAGAATTCCTTGCTTTCCAGATCAGCCAAAGAATCCATGGGAATACCATACGGATGCGTTCCTCATCTCTACAATTCTTAGAATTTGACAAAAGATGGTAAATGTTCAGAAACATTGAATTGCGAGAGAAACCTTGTTGAGGTAGCGGTATATTTGCTAGGTCCCATACATTACGAGCTTTCTCACAAGTGAAGAGGACATGACAAATTGATTCAGGGGCTTGACCACACAAAAGGCATGTACTATCTCCTGGGATGCCTCGGGTCTGCAAACGTTCCTTGACCGCGAGGGCACCTGAAAGTGATCTCCACAAAAAATGTTTGAGTTTCGGTGGGGCTTTTACCTTCCACAAATCCTGCCATAGTTTCTTCTCAAGTGGTGGCAAAGATCGATGACCAGGGCTGTTCATTTCCAGAATGGCTTCAGTTAATCTATAACCACTTTGCGTAGAATAACATCCATGGGCGGTGAAGCCCCAACAGTACGAGTCCTCCTGGTTGAGTTTTGGCTTGATCTGTAAGATTCTTTCTGCATCCTCATCTGAGAACGATTGCCTTACTAGGTGAAGGTTCCATTTGTCAGAGCCTGCCACAAGTAAATCTGCCACCTTCAAGGTTAGATCAACGTCACTCTCCGCTCTGTACATTGGTGGTCGTGGTATAGTATCAATTATCCAATTTTCAGCCCACACATTTGTTTGAGTTCCGTTACCAATTCGTCGAGATAGGCCCTGCTTCAAGAGTTCCCTGCCATATAGGATGCTGCGCCATGCAAAGGAGGGCCTATATCCCGTTCCACAATCTAGAAAAGAGCTACGAGAGAAGTACTTGCCTCTTAAAACCTTAGCAACGAGCGAGTCCGGTTTGCTCCATATCCTCCAAGCTTGCTTGCACAGCAAGGCTTGATTGAACCGCCCAATATCATGGAAACCCATACCACCCACTTCTTTCGGTTTACATAATTTTTCCCATGCCACCCATGGAATTTTGCGTCTCTTATCCCCGCTACTCCACCAAAATTCCGCAATGACACTGGTTATCCGAGCACACAGGTCTTTGGGTAGAAGGAACACAGACATAGCATAAATGGGAAGTGCTAACGCCACTGATTTGATTAGTACCTCTTTGGCTCCCATCGATAATGTTTTTGAGTACCATCCCTGTAATCTTCCCACCAGTCTTTCCTTGATGAAATTTAGAAGTTCCCGCTTCGATCCTTTGAACACTTCAGGGAGACCCAGGTAAGTGCCCTCGCCACCCTCTTGCTGAATACCCAGCATGTTTTTAACTCCCTCTTTGATCTCAGTAGGAACTTTGTCACCAAAGATGATGGACGACTTCGTGTAATTAATCACCTGCCCAGATGCCAAGCCATACAATTGCAGACACCGCTTTATTTCTGCACTCTCCAGCATGTCCGCCTGACACATAAGTAGACTATCATCTGCAAACAAAAGATGATGAACAGCAGGGGATCTTTCATTGAGCTTGATACCATGGAGGCAACCTTGACTCTCGGCACGGTTTAGAACACCCACCAGTGCCTCTGCACATAAGATAAAGAGGAAGGGGGAGAGAGGATCTCCCTGTCGAATACCCCGCTCCGGCTTGATAAACCCATGTGACCGACCATTAAGAAGAACCGAGAACGTAACAGAGTTGATGCATGCCATAATCCATCTGACCCAAGTTCTGTCAAAACCCAATTTCTCTAGTAGATTTTCCACAAAATTCCATTCCACTCTATCATAAGCTTTTGACATATCAGTCTTGATAGCCATGTAAGTCTCCCTAACTTTCTGATTCGTCCGAAGACCATGCACCAGTTCGTGAGCAATAATGACATTATCGGTAATCAATCTCTCTGAAACAAAAGCTCCTTGGGTCTCAGATATCAGGTCAGGCAAAACAACTTTTAAGCGGTCACACAAGATCCTTGAGATGATCTTATACTGGACAGAACAAAGACTAATCGGTCTCATATCTTTCATCTCATAAGGATTTAATGTTTTGGGCAGCAGGCTGAGTTGGGTGTGGTTCCAACCTTTGGGAATAACCGCAGACTGAAAGAAACCCTGAACATCTGATATGACGTTTGGTCCCACTATGTGCCAAAACTTCTGGTAAAATAGCCCTATCAAGCCATCCTCACCCGGTGCGCTGCTTCCTTTCACACCAAACGCTGCGATTCTGATATCCTCTGTAGAGACAGGCTTCGTTAGCATGGCGTTCATGCTTGGTGTTACTTTAGCTTGGAGTCCCTCGAAGAGTTCTTCCATATCCGTGGGGTTAGAGCTCATAAACAAGTCCCTATAGAACTCAACAGCAATGTTGCCTTTTGATCCTTCTGAATAATTCTCGTTCCCAAAGATGTCTTTCAACATTAGCACCTTGTTGCGCAACCTTTTCCCTCTCACCACATTATGAAAGTAAGCTGTGTTTAAATCACCATCTTTTAACCATTCAACTCTACTTCTTTGCAACCAGAAGCTTTCTTCTTCTCTGACAGCGATGGCCAGCTCGTGTTTTAACTTCCTCATTGTGTGAAAATTCGGATATTCCTTTGCAATCTCCACTTCTAGGGCGTGTTTTAGTTTCTCCATTCTTGTTCTGGAATTCAAATGCTGAGACCGTTTGATCTTTGACAACTCAGTTCTACATTTTGCGATTCTGTCCAATAAACTAGTGTCACCACCAGAGCCATCACTGAGCCAACCTTTGATTACAGCCTCCTCAACACCCCTCTTTCCAATCAACCTCTTGTCGAAAAAAAACCTAGCTCTGTTCTTTTCTTCCACTTCCAGAGCAAACTCCATACGAATTGGTCTGTGATCAGATGCTCTCATGTCCATATACTCTGTTCTAGAACGAGGAAATAGACGAAACCATGCGTCATTCCCGAAACTTCTGTCAAGACGGCATTGCACCCATATGTTGTCTCTCTTTGCCGCCCAAGATAGAAGATTTCCATGACTAATATGTTCTTTGATCTTACATGCCTCAGCCATATTGCGGAAATCCCAGTAAGTCGAGTCGTTCCTGACCACACCACCGAGCTTCTCCTCGCCATGCATTAGCTCGTTGAAATCTCCAATAAGGGCCCAAGCATCATTGCGTTGAACACCAATGCTTATCAGCCTATCCCAGACCAACTTTCTTCTCTCTCTCACCGGATCTCCGTAAACACAAGTAAGGAAGAAACTTAGAGAGCCCAGTGAAACTTTGAGATCAATAATCCTATTATCACAGGACACCACTTCCACCATGTAACTACTCTTCCACATCACAGCTAACCCACCACTAAGACCAATGGGATCCACTGTAAGACATTCATCATAACCCAAACTCAACTTTAACTTCTCCACGTAACCTGATTTTTGCTTCGTCTCCGTAAGGAACAAGAGGTCAGGAAAATACACCCGGCGTATCTCCCTTAACCGTAGAACTGTCTCGGGGCTACCAGCTCCTTGACAGTTCCAGCTCAATACGCTCATTGGGATGGCAGCGGCTTCAAATCGGAAGCCACCGTAATATTATGTGAATTGGTAGAGTTGTTTACAGAGGAGATTAAAGGGTTATCTGTTTTCCTTTTCCCTGATGAGTCCGAGGTATTTGCATCTCCATAAGCCTCGTCCGAGACACTGTTAGGAATGATATTTGCTCTGGTTCTTCTGACCCACGCAGGAGGACGTTTTCTGTCCCTCTTTTTCCTTTGAAAAGTCCCGGTAGAGACAGACGGGAAAGATGTACCCTGTCTGAAAACCGTTGGACCTTGAGACTTGAAAATGGAGGGTACGCTTTTCGGCACCGAGTACTCAGATTCATAATCATCATTAGTTGGAAGCTCCGGAAGGGAGGAGGCAGGTGCCTTACCCAGTCGTGACTGGACCGAGGTCTCTTCCGTCTGGAGGTTGTAATTGAAGACATGGCCCTTGTTTTTATTGACATCGTGAGAGATACGCAACAAAACATCTTGAACCCTAGGGGATTCTTCGATGGATTGCCGCACACGTAATATTCTTGCTTCTCTTTCTGTCTTATCATGATGAGACACATATTGGATCGCCATACGTTGGTCATCTTCTGACAACTCTGGGAATAAAGGAGGGAATCCAGGCGGACCTTCAGCTCGCTTTTCTTCTTGTCTTGGTTCAGCGGTCCCTTCAGCAGTGTTATCCGAGACATGTATTGGGGGCTTACCATGTCCTGTAATCTGATTTTTCCGCTTTGAATAAGGGCATCGAGATTTTTCATGGGTCAGGCGAAAGCATGAGAAGCAGCGCTTATGAATCTTCTCGTACTCATATGTAATGACCGTGACCTCACCAGAGGGAGTAAACAGATTCTTTGCCTCAAAAGCAGGGTCCTCGACCTTGAGAGTCACTTGAGCTCTGACATAGTCTGTGGTTTGAGAGACTTGGGGGTCATAAGCTATCTCTTCCGCGTGTCCTATCTTCTTAGCAAGCGCATACATTGTGTCTAAAGTATAGTGCTCCACTGGTATGTTCCTAATACGGATCCAGATCTTCAAGGATGTAAGGAAATTCCTTGGTGGAGAAGGACACCAGCGTTCCAGTAACAGAGTCCAGTGGTTGTAAGACCATGGACGGTCCTTCAAGACGTTAAGCAGATCCTCTTCCCTTTGGAAAATAAACTGAAATCTATCACGTGAAAGAGCGATGCCACGGACCCTCCCACAGAGACGCCATGCGGTGGGCATATAGTTAATCATTCTCGCCATCACCTGACAGTCGGGGTTTAGAAGACGACCCATCAAACTAGTTTCGTTTGCAGCGAAGACTCGGAACTTTGGTTCGTCTGGAAGAACGATTGGGTCATCGTCGATAATAGACATAGCTCCTATAGCTTTGTGGAGGTTCTCCGCCATCTTCTTTAGAGAGAAGAGAGAACAGTGGTTTAATGATTTCTGAGGTAATAGGTCCACCATGGTCAAAGTGAATTTGCAGTTAATACTACAGAATTCGCTTACCAGTTTGAAAGATAACATTAAAAAAATGGATATAATGGGTACTTTCGGTGAAAAGGGGAATGATGGGGTTGAAAAAAGAGGAGAGAATAACGGTAAAGGGGAAATATGATTGTATCCTCACTGTTTGGAAAGATGAAAAATGGAGTAAAACCCTTGGATACCGTAGCAGAGTTGCCGGTAAAGAGAATCACCTCAACCGTTGAGGGATTTGAAAAGAGAATAACCGATACACTGGGAATCGCCTAGTAAAAAAGCTCTCTCCTTTAATTTTCAAACTCAACCAGTATGTTTCTTGATCATCTCAAGTTTAAGTAACACAATACCAAAAAAACTACAAGAACAATATAGTTGTTATCTATGGAGAAGGAAATAATGATTTATAATTTCGTCCACGAGAGTAAACATAGAAAAATGCAGTTAGAGTCAATTCTGGGCGGGAATCTTAACTCCAAACACAGCCTCATACTTCACTTCAGATATAATACAAGAGTTCATTCACGATTTGAAAATATTCAACAGTGAGCAGCTTCTCCTATGTACACAACTCGAGAGAAAGGGCTCGTCACAAACATTTTCCCACTCCCGTGATCAGAAAGTCTTGATCTGCTTTTGAACTTTTGTTGAGATCTTTAAAATTAGCAGAAATTAAAAGAAGAAAAAAAAGCATTTTAACGTAAATGTAATAACAAATAGAATAGTTGAAGCAACATTATTATTTTGATGATCAGTACAACATTACATTGCTGAAGAATGATGATGATAAATCACAACTACGCCAATCTTCTTCTAAGCTTTAGAATTCAAACACAGGTAACTAAATTTCATGAATCAAACAACATCATTGGCACCAAAAGTCAGAGCTTCACCACAATGGGACTCCTCACACGATGCTTCTTGTCTGACCAAACCAAATCTCCAAACAGATAACCCTTGGTCACTTTACCACCCTTGCGCTTAATAATGGTCACCTTAAACGTCTTCTGCTGTCCAACTTTGGTGAAATTTAAGCTCGTTGGCTTAACCGCAACATAAACACCCTCTGGGTTATTCACCCGGACGGTATAGGTCGAAGGCCGTCCAACGTTTTTAACGGTTCTTGAGACGGTAACTTTGCTTGATAACATGTTTGGAACTGTGATGGAAGGATAGTTAAGGTTGTAAAGACTGGTTTTACGGCTTGAACAGGAAAACTTTTTCCCGGAGAATACAGAGATTTGTGATGCATTGTATCCAAGGGAGCATAAGAAGTTGAGGTAATCTTTGATGCCTGAATCGTAAACAAGACCAGGATTCACAGCTAGGTTTGGTCGGACGTGTCCTGCCCCGAAACTAAAAGGTGTTGCCTTCATGTAGGTTGAGTTTTGGATGGGTCCGGGAATGTCATCCATTGTTGTTGCTACAAAACCAAACACCTAGTAAGTAAACAAAACAAAGATAAACTAAAAGATTAAGAAAAACGAAGTCTACTTCCACCACAATAACAACAATACAAAACATGACCATGGAAGAAACAAGATTTAGTTATATGCCTGAATCAATAAAACTCCCTGTTCTAAAACGCCTCCACCTATACCGATTATTCTCCCGCGTATTCGCTAGGCGGTAGTCATCTGATTAATTTCCTCGTCAGTCTGATTTTTTTAAACATTTTACTATTTAATTTTTCAAGCTAAAATTTAATCTGTAAAATTAAATAAAAATATAATATAATCATTAAAATTATATAACTTAATTACATTGAACTAAAAATAAATTAAAAATTCTAAAAAAAAGTTATAAATTTATTATATATTTTTAAATTAAAGTAGATTATAAAATATCAAAATAATCCAAAAACTAGACCCGATTAATCCATGTTTGATTTCCGATTTTCTAATTAATCGCTAGGCCCAACCTCGCCACCCGACTAGCGCCTAACGAACTTTTGAACCTTGGTAAAACTTAATGTTTTTATATGCAATGCTAAGATAAATAATCAAATTACATTCTTACCGGTAGTCATGATGGCAGAGCGGATGGCTGCAGGGCTCCAAGAAGGATAACGGGTTTTGAGAAGACCGGCAATGCCAGAGACATGAGGACAAGACATGGAGGTTCCTGAAACAGCATTGAACAGAAGACGACGAGGATCAAACTTCTCGTTTGTTGGAGATACTGCTCCAGTGTAGGCTGCGATTACACTCACACCAGGTGCAGTAATATCCGGCTTCAGAATCTCAGGAGCCACCGAGCTCGGACCCTTAGACGAGAAGGCAGCCATTACAGGTGCTGGTTTTGTTCCCAAAACTGTCCTTGAAGGAGTAATGTGGGCAATGGGCTTCCTACATACATAAGCAAATGTTTCTCTCTTAGAACTTCCAACAAGTCAAGGTTTGAGTTAAGTGACTGAAGAATCCTCTTTACTTGGTTTGGCTGATATATCTTGACAGGGCAAGACTGTCCTTGAAACTGATCTGTGTGGCCGGAAGGACATGCGGATCAGCAGTTAGATCATTACCAGTTGCATTAGTGTTCTCTAGAACCATCCCTACACCACCAGCTAAAGCCACAGCTCGACCCTTTTCCACTCTCCCGTTGAGTCCTCTAAGACACACTAGGATCTTTCCCTTTGCCTTTTTAGGGTCAAGCGATCCAAGTTTGCACAATTGCCTGCACAAAGAGATAATAAAATATACATCAACAAAGTGTCATAATTTATTTGCTGTTTCATAAAGATAATTTTTTTACACATCAAGAAAACACAATAAATCACTATAAATATCTATCGTTTTCTGTATTTTTTTTCAATTTTTAATTTTTAATAATTTTTAATCAATAATAATTTTAATTTCTTTTTTTTTGAAATTTACATTTTTTCATAGAAAACACAAAAATTATATCTTTAAGAAACAATTTTTTCCTCTAAAACAAGTATCTTATTATAACGGATGGAGTATTTAGAATGTGTAAACAATAGCTTGTCTGAAAAAAAAAAAAAAATACTCACGCATCAGAAGCTGTAACGTTCTTAGCTTTTGCTTCCGAAGCTGCTATTATTGGGTAGAATTTAGCATGTGGCAAAGATGATGGTGCCAAGCTTTGCCCCTAAATCAATCAAGAATAATATGAATGTCAAAGATTCAAGAAACTGATTCAAGATTTTGAACTAATTATCTAACCTTGTAATGCTTTCCGTTACCGAGAATGAGATTACTAGCAAACTCACGATCCATAGTACTAGCTCCTACGGTTATCTGCCACGGTGCCACGTTCGAAACCGTACTATCATCCGGACCAGAGTTCCCGGCCGAGCAGACCACAACGATCCGCTTCTTCGCGGCGTGAAACGACCCGATGGCTACACTATCTTTAAAAAACGGGGCTGGCTCGCCGCCAAGAGAGACAGAGATGACGTCAGCACCGTCGTGGATGGCGGCGTCGAAAGCTGCGAGAACGTCCGCGTCGTAGCACTCGTTGCCTTTTACTGGTGGCCAACAGACTTTGTAGGCGGCGACTCTGGCACGTGGGGAGCCACCTTTTGCCGTGCCGTTTCCTTGCCCGAAGACGTTGGCTCCGGGGACGAATGCTCCTCCTGCGGTGGAGAGAGTGTGGGAGCCATGGCCGTCGAGATCACGTGGAGAGTCGAAGGAGGAGTTGAGAGGTCCCACGGCTGCTGCGTAGCCCTTGTGGAAGTACCTTGCTCCGATCAGCTTCCTTTCATGCACAGTTTTTTTCAGTTAAACTTGTTAGTAAAAATAAAATGCTTTCACTACACAACAGTAATAGTCGTTTGGTTTTTTCCCTATATTTAAACATATGTATATTGATGAATTACAAGAGTACAACATGCATTTATAAAAATTAGTTAAGAATGGACCCAAACAAACATAAAAATGAACCATATTGTATCACCAGGATCTAGGGATTGAACTTTTCTTTCTTTTTATTTGGTTTAATTTTTAGTTGTATGGGTTATCGAGTATATAAAAATGTACATTAAATAATAACCATATATGATTGGTTTGGTTTATTTTTTATTCATTTTATCAAACTGAAAGTTTTTTAATTACTGTATGCAATTCAGTTTGGTTTGTTTAAGCTCTGGAATTCTTTGGACGTTTAATTGGTTTTTCTAAAACAAACATTTGAAATTTTATTGCACAACCTCTACATAGACATTATTTATGGTTAGTCAATGAAAGATAACATAGACTCTTAAAAAAAATTAAAAGAAACTATACTTATAATTTTGCCCTTTTTGAGATTCCATTTGTATGGTTTGCCGAGGAAAATCGATAGAAAGGTGTAAAGAAAGTTAAGAGCAAGTGTGTAGATAAAAAGAAAGATTCTACAACAGTAGGCAAAGTGAGTGACAGAAGAATATTACAGCAACCCATCAAAAGTTCCAAAAAGAAGGTACAGTAAAAACTCTATAAATTAGTAATGTTAAGTGTTTAATATTTGCTTAATGTATATTATTATTAATTTTTAAGAATTTTCATTTTTGAATTACAATATATTTGAAATATATTTTGATGTAAAATAAAAACAATATTTTTATGGTGTTGTGTATCTGTACTTAGTAGATTCAGTTTTATCTTCTTCTTTAAGATTGGTTGTTCTAATTTAGATGGGGTTTTAAATGTAATCTGACAAAATAACATTAGAATGTTAATAATTAGAAAGAGATTTCATTGAATAAATATTAATAACATAATATTTTATTATTTTATATAAATTTCATATATATAATTATTAATTGATGATTTTAATGGGATCATATATATGCAAACGAATTTTCAAAATTTTGTTATTTTATTATATCAAATTATTTTATATCTTGAATCGGTCGAATTCGGAATGAAGTAATTTATTAATATATTGTATCTATTAATTATAGAGTTTCTATTGTACATTATTTCTAGCCATAATAAACTCATTGATGTTATAAATAGGCAATTCATATATTGTTTTTATCTTATGATATAATTACTTAGTGGGAAAATGATAAAACACCCCTTTGAAGGATAAATATGTGTCTGAGTGTGTGAGTGAGCGAGAACAAACCTGTTGCAATGGAAAGTGGCATCTTTGTGGTTTTGACATATTCCCTTCCATCTTGAAGGAATTGGTCCCAAGCCTTCATCCCTAAAGCTCTTGGATTCTGGCCACACACCTTTTTTACCACACAATCATTTTCAAAATTATTAGTCTATGAAATTAAAATCAATTATAACTTATTTAGCTTTTTCAGTATTGATTCTTTGATGTTATTTATAAGTGGAAATGTGGAATTAGTTTTAAGAAGCAAAAAGAAAAAATATGTGTGGTGTCTCATAATCACACAACCAATCATGTTAGAGCATGTTCAATGCTATAATCCCCATTTAGGGTTCTTAACTTCTTTTATGATTCAAAAAAAAATTAGAAACGAACCAATTATGGACCACCACGTGTCAGTGGGGCCCACGAAACAGTGTAAGAGTCGGTTTTTAATTAAAGATTTTAAGAACCGGTTCTTAGGGAAAGTGGTGGAACCCATCACTAATTTTGGTTAAGAACCCCCCTAAGAACCCCCATTGAACATGTCCTTAGTTGTGGTAACTTGTATCACTTTCTTTAACAAAAGAAAAATAAATTCTACTACTATCTGAATCAATATTCAAAAGAACGGCATGAAAGGTTCTAGATCTCATGCATATACGATCCCAATTTTAGCAGCCACTTTTCCTCCCAAGTCCACAGCATTTTAATTATTCTTCTAGTTCAGATTCTTTGGAAAAAGTTATTTTCTTAATTACACTTGGCATCACCTATCTGAAACTGAGGAATTACGTTTTCTAAACGAAAATTACTGTATTTGAGAACTCATAACAACTATTCATATATTGAATGATTATCACAACTATGAGCTTATAAAGTTACGACGGGGAGTAAATGCATCGACTTTATGTTACGGACAATTGCATAATGCCAAAAACGTTACATGTACTATAAATTATTCACCAATCTCTAAGTATTTATTATATAACTAGCTAATCATAAACTTAATTTTCGTTTGTAGGATTCAGGTAAAATTTATGATACAATCATAAAGAATACTCAGTTTGTTTCATAATCTTCTATGTTTTAGAAAAAAAAATGTTTTTTTTTTTCAATGCGTGTTTTGTCAACTAATATATAATTAGTTACAAAGTCAAAAAAAACTTAATTGCAATTACTAATTTTTTATTGGTTTAAATTTATAGGGAAAAATAATCATAAAATATACATTTATTGTATGTAATATTAATATGTGTGAAAAAAAACTAAAATATACATCATATTGAACCAGAGAAAGTATTAAATATAAGAGCAGCTAAAATTCTTGTTGAGCAAAGAGAATATGCATATTAATGAATATGCACATGCGCACATGTGTGAAATATAAATGGTGGCGGATTGATTCTTGCTGACATCTAGAGATCTTGACAACTAGCTAATGAATACATACATATATTTCTTGTAATGCAAGTCAAACCCATATTGAAAATGTATAGTTCTTAAATTTTAGAAGGTGCAAAGGTTGACCAATAGATTTAAGAGAAAACTAAAAATAATTTAAAAAGAAGAGAGGACCTGTATCGAGATTTGCGATGATGGAATCTTCTCCGAACCTGGCCTTTCTCCAAATGGAAGAGGAAGGAACGTACGAGTTGTGTTCCAAACCCAAGAAGTCCCATGATCGAGTCGTGTGAAGCTTCAAAGCTTTGTTTGGAAATACAGACACAACCTCCGGGTGTTCTTTAAAAACCAATACAAAAAGTAAAGTCACTCTAAATCATGAAAAGAGAGAAACATAACACGTAGAAGACTTGCTTAAAAAAAAAAATAAGTTACGTGTTCCTTCTACATTACCAAACTGGAAATACACAAATTTGTAAATAGTAAAAAAAAAAAAAAAAAAAACTGTAAATAGTGGACCGGCCATGTGTACTTACTGGAGATTGCGGATGCGAGGTCGTGGTCGAGATGGGCGGCAAAGCCGTTGATGTGCTTTGTGTATGAGTAGAAAATGGCCTCTGTAGCAGTCTCACGGCTGTTTTCCACAGAAATTAAGACACACGTCAAATAAAATGGAGGATACAGCCATATATGTAGTAACAAAATAAAAATGTATAAGAGACCTTCCAATGAAGGAGCCAAGAAAGTCGTAATGTGTTTCTCTGACTCGATCCATGGCATCTTCTGTTATCTCTCCAACATGAGAGTGACCTCCAAGTACACTACATATGAGGACGCCTGGAGACATACAAAAAGTAGATTAATAGAGAAGTTTTCTAATAAAAAGAAAGAGAAGAAGTTTTGAATGCAAAATGAAAGATTTGTTATAGGATAAAGGGACAATGAATGTACATCTTCAGATGCAAATATGGGTTTGGAGCCCAAATGGAGAAGAAGAAGAATTAGAGAAGCAAGAAACGACAAAAGATTTGTATGCTTCATTCTTCTCTTCTCCTTGTTGTTGATACTCTGTATGTTTGTTGGACTTCTTGTTTTGGCAATGCCTTGAGTTGCTTCTTTATAGTGGTATTGGAGAAAGGTCCAATAACACATACAAGACAAGGGATTCTTAATATATTATCAAATTTATATGAAAAATAATAATGTTAATTATGATACGGTATGTTTTTTAGGATTATAACAATTATTTTCTCTACAAAATATGAACGTTTTTCTAAAAGAAAAAATTGGATTTTTGAAACTATTATAAATGTAGATCTAAAATTTTATAATTATTTATTCATATAACTAATATATAAATTCTAATGGATATTTGCCTCAGTTTGCTCTTAAGTTTTGTTGCTTTTTTCAAAGTGAGTCTGCGTTGGTTCATAACAAGTAACATATTTTATAATTTAATCGTTTTAACAATATTAATGAACGATATGCTTCTCACTTCCAAAATCCCTATGTACAATATCTTGAAACAAATGATATTAAGATATCATTTTCGACGACATACAAAAATACGGCTTTCTATGTAAACTATTGACTAAATTCTTATTAACTTTATTTCCCGCTTATAACTTTTCTTCAAGAATTGATTTGCAATATTAATTTGTTGCAGAAAAAGGGAAGTTTAGGAAAGTAAGGTGGTTCTGGAGTAAAAATGATAAGATGCTCAAGTGGTCACATTGCGTCACAATAATGGAGTCTCCATTGATGCTATATTCAGCAGCAAAAAAGTGATAATATATTATTTCCTTACCGGTTGGTTGGTCCTAATCTAATCATGGATTGTTTTCTCTATTTGTAGAGGGAGGAAATAAATATTATCTAAAACAAATTAGTTCTTTATCAGAAGGAAAATTGTATTAGGTTAGAAGATTGCTACATTTGAGAACTATCACTAAAGGTAGTGAGATAGCACAAAGATAAAAACATTACAGACTAATTTTTGGGGCCGGATAATCATGATAAAGTTATAGTGTTATCAAAGTGATTAGAATATACTATAACAAATCATACTTCAAACGAAAAAATAAAAAATAAATA
This sequence comes from Moricandia arvensis, assembly GCA_905132765.1. Lineage (NCBI taxonomy): Eukaryota > Viridiplantae > Streptophyta > Magnoliopsida > Brassicales > Brassicaceae > Moricandia > Moricandia arvensis. The sequence goes on from CAJHQP010002118.1 coordinate 33,646, forward strand.
ATGATAAAATTTGATTAAATATTCAGTACAATGGAAAATAAATTATTTCTAGTTGTTTGATAAAAAAAATAACAATTCCTAGTTCTTTAGTCATTCTATTTAAAACTTCTCTTACATATGAAAACCTTTAATCTTAACTTGAAAAATATCTCTTCTTTTTTTTCTGGTCAAATTAAAAAAAAATATGCTTTTAGGTGGAACAAGAAGATCTGTTGGAATAAGGGCTGAGCTCTTGGAACATACTCTGGTTTTTTAAAGGTATCCTTAACAAAGACAACGCCAGAGTGACTTTGTACGATTCAATAATTTGCTGCTAATAAATCGACACCGAATACAGAAAACAATAAAAACTTTTAGCTCGTCTTGAGAATACACGTTCACTATGGGTCTAAATGGTGACAAAAAAAATGAGTGAGAATTGTTAATTCTTCTTCATTCTTTAAATTTAACACTATTTATAAAGAATATTTTTTAAATGTTTCTTTCTCATTCTTTTAATTTAAAGAATAATATAAAAAAATATTTATCAAATCCAGGAAACAAGAACAATTTTTTTACTTTCGTACTTTTTATTCCTCTTTTTTTTTTTTTTTTTTTGATTAACCTGGGGGTATCCCAGGCCCATGGAGAGGTCCAGACTAATCCCCAAGGGGAGGTGCAGCCCACGGATATACCCTCTCTCCGGGTATTCAAATGGGCCCTAGAGCATGAGCCCATATCCGTGTAAGGTGACCAGGATAATTGTGACTTAGTTTCGCGCAGCAGGTGGATCGAACATGAAACGTGTTTGGCGTCTTCAGCCCCATCTCCTTACCAGTCGGCCACAATCTTTATTCTTTTATTCCTCTTTATTCTTTTATTTTTGTTCATGTTCTTTATTTATGTTTTTAAGAGAATTTAGTGATAATTTAACACTATGTGTAAGACTAGAATCAGATTTATATATATCCAGTTACGTGTGTTGATAAAAACTTAAAGATTTTGTACTGATTTGTTTCAATAAACTTTAAATTGTTTTATTATGTAAGCATAGCTAGTCAGCATAGACATATCGCAAATATCATACTTATGCAGTAAAATAGACATATGCGCAAATATCATACTTATGCAGTAAAATAGACATATCGCAAATATCATACATATGCCAGTAAAATATATTATCACGAATGCATATCATAGGTTTTGAATTTTAAGTAAAGAAACAGTAGAACTATCATAGGTTAACAAATATTATGGTGAAATAATGTTTTGGTGTGAGAAAAAAAATGTTCAAGCCATGTTATCGAAAGACTATATTTCATTAACAAAATATACACTAAATTCATATTCTTTAAAAAAGAAAAAGGATAGAAGAATCTATAATCCGGTAAGGTCGCACTGGCACTGCACACGCGAACACGAAGATAACGTAATGGACCAATGACAAATGAGACAACATCCTTGGTTTTATTATGATTCCCAATGGACCCATCCTCTACTTTTCTCCATGTTTGGGAATGCATCTTTGCTACCGATATTTACATACGCGTGCGTGCTTGGAAGTTACTTTACTTGTTTTAGATGCTAAATAGTTAGTAAAGTTATTTGAGAAAAAATCCACGTTTTAATGTCGCACCACACCTTTTCTATGTGGATCGTATCATCCATGGATTGGTTTAAGCCGTTCGAACTTTACATAGTTTTATTGTTATATAGACTAAAACCCTTTAGGATTATGGAGATACATAGTCACCGTAACAAATATAATCTAGAGATGCTAGATTAGATCAAAGATTGAATATTTATCTCAAATCTACTAACCAAACGTTGTGGGGGTGTAGATAATTACTCTGACTGTCATTTGCATACATTAGAAACATTAACTTCACTTATTAGGCGTATACCATTCATTTTGTCTAAACAAACAAGAAAGGAAAACTAAGTTAGTTGTTCAGTTTGGTAACTGAAATGATTGACATGAAAACACAGAAATGTATGTGATACAAAATAGCTTTTATGAGTAGTTCTGTCACATAGACATAACTATCAAGCCTAATCAAAGTACACGAAGCTAATATTATTAAAAAAAAATGAAGGACTCTTACGTAGGAGTTAGAAGGTAGCCTACGCATACAAGAGGTTTTGTAAGCGTATGAGCTATTATCAATATTGGAGACAGTGCATGAAATACACAATACAGAACAATATTAACCAGTGAATTTGCTTTATACAAAAAAAAAAAGTAATAACTTGCATGGGTATGTATTTATACTCTCTGGGGGTGACGGCAAGGTCGTGTTTGGTATCCGTAGGAAGCGCCCTCTTGATGGTGGACCTAGGGTTTGGCTAAAGGTAGATCTCTGGTCAGATTTTCCCTGAATGGTTCGTCGGAGTTCATGTGTGCGCTTCTACCTAGGTTGTCAAAACGAGAAGTAAACTCATGAACTGACTCACCTCAGCTCAGTTTTTCATAAGTACGAATTATGTTCTCTAAAATCATTTATGAAATGAGTCTAATGATCGAACTTAGTTTAGCTCAAGAGTTATATGAGTGAATTTTAATGAACATGAGTTAGCTCATGTGCTTGATTTTTGGAGTTATATATACATTTGTATATTAGAAATATTATGTTTTACTTAAATTTTATAAGATAAATATAAGTAATATATAATTACTATATAAATCTCTTATATAAACACATACTAGACTTTAACCCGTGCGTCCGTGCAAATATTTATATTTAAGTTTTAGGATAAATTGATAAAATATTTTTTAGTATTTGGTGTTTTGTATTATGTAACTTAATATGTCTTTTTCGATATTATTAATATATAATTATATATAATTTTATTCATATTTTTATGAAACAACAGATATTTAATATATAATTTATTTGTATTTTAATATATTTTTGAAAAAAATCAAATAAACATATATAAGAATAAAATAGAATAATTTATCTATTTAATCCATTTCATTAATTATTTGATGTTTTCTAATGAAAATAGATTAATTTTTTATATAATTCTCATTGATCAAAATTTATTTTAACGGTTTTGTAATTTAAATAAGATACATTTATTTTATTTAATTTACAAACATAAACTATCAACTCTAAACTAAAAAAATCATGTAATCATATAATATAACTTTCTATCTTGTATAATTTATTTTTATTAAACTTAAATTTATATTTATAACTTTATAATTTAAATTTATAAATTAAAATAATATATAATAAAAATATTTGTTCGTTATTTAAATTAAAGAATACTAAATTCTAATATTGTAATAATAATTATGAAGTTAATGAATTATTTTTAATTGATAATCAAAAGATTTTATAAGATTTTGTTAAAGTAAAATAGGAAATATTCAAAAATAAATAGTGTTCTAGTAGAATATTCTTATGTGTAATAGTATATTTTATTCAAATGATCTAATATATAGATATTATCTTAAATATAATAAAAATTACTAAAGAAATGATCCAGTGACTTTTTATCAGTAGATAAAAATAGGACTCTATTTTAATAGATTAGATTATGTCACCTTTTCTTCTGAAAATCCACTGATTTTTAATTAAATATTTCTTTTCACAGTTTAAATTTATGTTTAATATTAAAATTTTAAAGTTATTTACTATTCTAAAATTTCATTTAGATTATTATATTTAACTTTAATAGATCACGAACTAACTTATTTAACTCGTGATTAAGATGGTCTGAGTTTGAATTTACATATGAGCCGAGCTGAACTATAGCTCATGAAAGATCTCAACTCATCATGAGTTGAGCCGAATTGAGTGAGCTAACTCATTTTGACACCCCTACTTTACCGCTCCTCTAACTAGTTTATTGCCTACTATATTGTTGGGATCAAAAATTGTAATTTTGTAATTAACGTCCAGAATTGGAAGACTATCATTAGAGAAAAAACTGTTCTGAATAACTTCACAAGAAATCATAAAGGATAAACTTCAAAACGAGGAAGAACCACGAACAAGTCTACACACTTAAGTCTAGTCGCGCATGGGCGACTAGACACGCAACACGTCTAGTCGCCCACTTCTAGTCGCCCATGGGCGACTAGACACGGAACACGTAACCCAAAAGTTTGGGATGTTGATAAGCTTGAAAATATAATCAATCAAGAAGACATACCTCTCATTCGTAGTTTGTCCATATGCCAATCTAATAGAGATGATATGTATAGATGGAGCTACACAAAGAATGGGATGTATACGATCAAGTCCGGCTATTGGGTTGCAAGGAACGGTCTTCACAAGGATCATGAGGAAAGAGTATTAGAGTCGAGTTTCACTAAATTACAAGTATTTGCTTGGAAGATCAACGCTCCAAAGAAAATCTACCATCTTATATGGCAGCTGGTGTCTGAATATGTAGTGGTTATTGGAAATGTAACACGATGTCATATGCGATGTGACAACCATTATTTTAGATATGGAGAATCCGACGAATCATTTAACCATGGCCATTGCGAAATGCTCACATGCCTTACAAACTTGGGCTCTTGCCTCGACATCATTGTGTCCATGGATTTTTCCAATAGTGAGCATCTATACCAACATGAACTATTTGTTCTGGAGAAAAAAAAGAGATTGAGGATCTGGAGCTAAATACATATCATTATCTTTGCATTATCTGATATTTATGAAAGCTCGTAATGATACATTATTTTGTGGACTCACACGGGACCCACTGGAGTTGATTAGGCACGAAAAAAGTGAATGATATACATGGTTTGCTGCAAACTTTAAGACCTAAGATGAGACTCAAACATTACACCAAACAACAAATTTACAAATCCTAAGCTTGCATAATATTTTTTTGGTTGATGGATCATGGATGACCGAAGCTACGTACAATGGATTTGATTAGGTATGGAGGGATACACCAGGTTAGGTATGGAGAGATATACCACAGAAAGAACAACTCATGGGGATGAAAACAAATAAAACTTTTTGTCTTCTTTGCACCCAGAAATGGAAACGTTAATCTAGGCAATGAATACCATACTTCAACACAAACTGCCATCACTCTGGGACATATTGAATGGATGATTCGAGATTCGAAAGCATGGCCAAGATTCTCCACGGAGCTATGGGAGGTCGCAGTTTGCATGAGACGTTTTCCAGATTTCAAGATTTTTTCATATACCAAGAGAGCAGAACAAGACAGCAAATGGTTTAGCTAGGATAGCTCGTACTTTCCAATGTGACTTAATATTTGTTTGGTTGTTCTATTATGATTTGAATTTCCTGACCACATCTAGTTTGAATAATAGAATAGATTTTGATGTAAAAAGAAAACTGGATACACAAAAAAAAAGTTATCGAAAATGTATATAGAAAATCAAATTAATTTATTTATTTTTCTGTTATTCACTGATATTTGGAAGTCACTGCTGACATGAATCAGGGCTATATACTTAATGTACCACTAGATTTTAACCCGCACGTCTGTGCGTATATTTTCTATTTTATAAACGTATTAGATATTATTACAAATATATAATTTTATTTTAGTGTTATATATTATGTAAATCTATAATATTATTTTTATATTTATTATTCAATATTTTTAATATATAGTGATTTTTTTTAAAAAAAAATTATTTTATTATTATTTTTTATTACTTACTAATATATTTTCGAGTTAGGTACAATAAAATAACCATATCAAATAATCCAATAGAGAACCTTTTCATACTATGCTTTTTCTTTAATTTATACATTGTTCATATAATATATTTTAGTTAATATTAATTTATAATAATGTTATATTACTAATTACAAAATTTATTAATGTGTTATTTCTAAAAATATTTAAATTTTTAAGTAAGATTTTGTTAGATTTGTTAGATTCTTTCTCAACAAATTTGTTATAATTAAAAAGTAAAATTTAAATTTAGAATTTGTTTATTATTAATGTAAATAATCAAATATATCATATTAATTAACTCTTTAAGTGGTCCTACTATGATTTGTTAGTAATAGATAAAAATATGACTCTAATTTAATAGATTAGACTAGATTTTGACCTTCGCTTTCAAAGCGCGAGATTATTTTTGAAACAAACTAAATTTATACAGTATAAATTTGCATTTTTGATTATATATCTACATTTAAATGTTACACATGAAGCGTTATATTCAGTGTTATGAAACACGACTCGGACCCGCGGTTAAACCAACAAAACCGATGACTCTATATGTAATTCGATTTGTTTTTCTTTTCTTTTTAACTCATTATTTCATTTTTTGTAAAACCCGCTAAAACCCGAGAACACGACTACCGGCTGAACTTATGGATGACTCATTATGTATAACAATTTGACTTAAACTTTCATATTTAAAGTTTTTAATTTAAGAATGTATAGATGAATGGTGGATATATTATGAATGTGATGTTCTAATTTTACAAAAGTTAGCTATAAAAATTTTTAGTCAAACTAATTTATCATTTTGTTTTAAGCGTAATGGATCAATATTTGAAATGATGCATACTGAAATTTAAATAAATTTGAGCATCAACGATTCGTATACGGTTATTACGATTTAGTGATTTTAGTTTGAAATAAATATAATTGCTTATTTAATTTTTCAATTTACTTTTGTTGTTCACATGTTATTAGAATTTTTTTGATGTTTTGTTCTTGGTTTATTTTAAACATTTAATTTAATTTCATTATTCCTATTAGACATTTTAATATTTATTAATTTTCCTTTAGTTATATATTTTTATTATATATCTAATAATATTTTTTGTTATTAGATTTTGATCCGCACATTAAAGCGCGGGATTAATTCTTATTCAAAAACTTGTTTATCGAAAATTAAATTTTTATATATATGTATCTTTTTTATAAAAACATTTGTTTCAAAAGTATATATGATAAAATTAAAATTTACATGAATATAATTTATTTACATAACCTACCTCGTATCAAGGTTATTTATATTTTAAAACTTAAAATTATATTATAATTTAAAAAAAAATTATATTGGTAAGGAAATATTTTATTATTATTTTTATTTGTCAGAATTACTATACAAATTAAATATTGTGATTTTACTCGTCTCATACTTGATAAATATATTAAATTATTTTAATATTTAATTTAAATATTCGTATTAATTTATGAAATTATTTATTAGTTTATATATCATATTTTAATATTTTTTATTAAGTTGAAATATGTTATAAAATTCATGAATATATTTGATTATGTTATTTTATAATTTATAAAATAGTGAATAAATGAATTAAGTTACTTTATATTTATTACTTAGTGTAGTAATTAAATTATGAATATAAATTATATTAAGAAATATTATAATTTTCTATTTCTTATTATATAAATTAAAATTGAATTAGTATTCGTTTTAATCATATTTAATATTAATTATGACTTTTATTATTTAAATAAATATTAAAAAGACATATTTAAATTTAAATAAAATATATCAAAAGATATTATTAAAATCTAATCTTTGAAAAATATACTTAAGAATATCTTTTTAGGTATCTTATTTTCAAAATACTAAAATAATTTAATAATAATTAAGTAAGTAGTAATAGAATAAATAGGAAATTAAATAAATGTAATGGTTCAACATAGAATACTTGTAAGCAGATAAATATCGCTTTATTTTAATAGTATTGATTTGAGTTTTGTCGCCTACTTAAAATAAATTATAGAAATTTCACCCTCATAAATTAGTACTTTAGGAATATGTAATTTTAAACTCGACAATAGCAGTGGATACAAGATTGAATGTTCAAACTGCCTTGTGGTGCAAAATGTTTAAGCTTTTCAAGCGATAATTCATATACGTCTTGATCTAAATAATAGAATATATAAAAATGAACGGTGCTCGTTGAAGATAACAGAGCACTCATTCATCTTATGTAATATATTGGATTGGATATTCCGACCACTAGTAGTCATGCTTTCAAACAAGTCAAAACGAATATTGCTACACTATCTGCTTCGGCATCCCGTTCGTGACTGTCCATTTGTTTAGCGCCTTAGTCGTTGACAAGGAACGTGATCCCCAAGTTATAATATGTAAAACACACACAAAAAAAAAAAAAAATCTTTTTACATGGTATTAGATACCGCAAAACGATATATTAAATAATTCTTCTTCTTCTTACTCGACTATGGTAGATCTGAAATTACTACATAGAAAAGGATGAAGATGTGATTTTGAGTATTAAATTTGCTTGTTGTTTTTTTATTAACCAAGGGTGTCCAACATGCCGAGATCCAACCGCCTAATCCCATGAAAGCTTATTCAGTAGTGACATGCAAGTCCGGTTATTCTAAATAGAAGTTAGAGACCCAAACCATCTAACCACATAAAGAATTAGCAATTTCGTACTAGAAGGAAATCGATCCATGACCTGGAAATATTTAAATAGCTCAATAAATATTGGGCTAATAGGAGATATTGGCTCCCAAAACTGATGAACAAATAGGAGCATCAGAGTATGTATAGGCTCCCAAAAACCAAACCCGCTCAGGCCACACACAAAAACATGAGTAATTGCCGATTAACAAAAAAAAGAAACTTATCATATAAATCTTGATGCATCCCATGATTCCAACACATGTTAATTGATTATTAGGTAATGATTCGCACCATGCGTAGAGTAAGACAATTGATTAGATTATTTATTTTACGTTGTACTGAGAAATTTGTCGTATAGTTTTTCTTAGGGATGTACACTCAGATATCTGTTCGGATTTAGTTGGTCTATTCGGACTTTAGATTTTTAGAATTAGAAATTTAAGTCTGATTCGGATATTTAAAATTTTCAGTTTGAATCATTTCTGATTCGATACGACTTTGGATACCCATTTTAATTATGTGAATTTTTAACAAAAGTTAAAATATACTTTAGTCCTCAAAAGATGAAAATAAAAATAACATAAAACATATAAGTTTGAATAATGTAAAACTAAATACTTATATATACATAAAAATGAGTTTAATTTAAATATTTAGATGGAGAACAAACAGTATTTTGAACATTTTTTGTTAATTTTATATATTTAGTTGTGACTATTTTGATAATATTTAGATATTTTCATATGTTTGAATATTTAATAGATATAAATGTAAATTAATATATTTAAGTTTATAATTGTGATTTAGATATTTTTGGTATCTAAAATATTTTAGATTGAATTAGATTTGGGTCTTGTCATCCAAATATCAAAATTTTAGATCTATCTAAGTACTTAATCATTTTTAGTTTATGTGTAGTATTACTTTCAAATCAAGTTCAGTTCGGTTCTTCGAATCCATATATTTTACCCAAACTTATTTTCTTCTATTAATATAAAGAAAAATAAAATAAATGTATAACAAATATTCTGGATTTATTTTACATAAATGATTATTAGACGACCATACTTTAAGAATATTAATAAAAATGATTGGGCGTCATGACAACATTGTTAGACATGTTGTAAAACTGACGTAGTTTATAATCAATAATGTGTATTTTCTTATAAAAGTTCTTGTTAAATATAATAAAAACACGATATAAACGAGTGAAAGAGGTTAGGTTTGCGTCAAAATATGTGATCTCTTCATTCAGCAAATGAATTTTGATACTAAACTCTGAAAAGAAAAACAATACTTGAATAAACTAAAGACTCGAATTTGTGTGTGGTGTTTCTCACCTCAATTTTCTTAATTCATTTTCAATCACAATTATATGTTGCATTCGTGTACAAAAACTTCAACCATGGCAAAGTTCGGCAAGGTAAAAAAATTTCAATTTTTAAAATAATTCTTCTTCCAACATTTTAGTTGATGTGAATCTTTAATTTTTTTTAATTTTTTCTTTCAACAATGATATTATTTAGTAGTATCACGAAGAGAACTTCAATTCACTAATACAAAAGCTTAAATACAGAAATTAAAAATGATTTGATTAAAAAAGATAATATGTGAACACATTAAATTGTATGTGGTAGAGCTAAGCAAATTAGTATTAATTATTACGCAAAGATTTATTTAAAACAAAAGTAATAGTTTGCATTAAAATCAAATTTTATATGAGAAACATTCTCCACTCGACACATCAGCGTTTTTTAAAATAAAAACTTCTTGTGAAGACACGTCACAGACCTTGTGAATAAGCTTTTAAGGTAAGTTTTAAAAGTGTTTTTCCTTTAATATATAGTTGATTAAATTAATAAAGTGTTTAAGTCACATATTTCTTCCTCATAATATATGTTAGTTTCTCTTTATTATATCTTTTTTTGGGTCAAAAATTCTCTTTATTATATCATGATATGAAAGTTCACACCAATTTCCTCATAGAAAATTTAAGTGTTTTTACTCGACAAGTCATGTAAATTCAATAATAATACGCCCATTTATTACATCGAAGAAAAGTCTTCATTGACATTCACACATTGGTTCTGGCTCCCAAAGTTAATGTTTACTTTATGACACATTGGTTCCATCTGTCTATAAATATTCCATTTTTATCTTGAAATCAAAGGCAAAGACTTCAACACCTCGGCGACGACAATGGAAGAGCCATTTCTTCTGAGAGACGAGGAGCTAGTCCCTGGTAAAACGACATGGCAAAGAGGTCAGCTCACCGTCGAACTGAAGAATTTGAGCCTCTTAGCCGCTCCTATGGCCATAGTAACCATTGCTGAATACCTTTTGCCTGTCATCTCAGCCATGGTCGCCGGCCACAACGGCGAGCTTCAGCTCTCCGGCGTCGCTCTTGCCACCTCCTTCACAAATGTCTCGGGTTTTAGTATTATGGTAATAACTATGCCAAGACTCTCTCTCTCCTCTTCACTTTAAGAACTCAACTCTTGAAAACGCTTTGTGCAGTATGGTTTAGTGGGTGCTTTGGAAACTCTTTGTGGCCAAGCTTTTGGAGCCAAACGTTATGATATAATCGGAACCTACACGTACTCTGCAATCGCCTCCAATATACCAATTTGTTTCCTTATATCACTTCTTTGGTTTTACATTGAAAAGCTTTTGGTCTCTCTCGGACAAGACCCTGACATCTCCAGAGTAGCTGGCTCCTACGCCTTTTGGCTCATACCGGGTTTGTTTGGCCAAGCTATTGTCATACCACTCACTAGGTATCTTCAGACACAAGGGTTGGTTGTCCCTTTGCTCTTCACTGCCGTAGCAACCCTTTTGTTCCATGTCCCAGTTTGCTGGACTATGGTTTCTGTGTTTGGTCTGGGAAGCAATGGAGCTGCTATGGCTATTAGTGTCTCTTTCTGGTTTTATGCATTGATACTTGCATGTTATGTGAGATTCTCTACCTCTTGTGAAAAGACTCGCGGCTTAGTATCTGGTGATTTTGTGTCTTGCGTCAAACAATTCTTCCAATATGGAATCCCATCAGCAGCAATGGTTTGGTAAGTCATTTAAGTTCCTTGCTTGTCAAGTTAGAGTTTAAAGCTCACTCTCATCTCACTTGTGTTTTGTCTTCTTTTGATAGCCTAGAATGGTGGCTATTTGAGCTACTCATACTCTTCTCAGGTCTTCTCCCTAATCCAAAACTTGAGACCTCTGTTCTTTCAATATGGTAAGTATCATATATATGTACTTTTTTTGGGAATACCCCGGTGTATCCTAGCCTCCACCGAAGTGGGTCCAGACTAGCGGCGAGTGTCCGTATCAGCCTACTTTATCGGCCGGAGTACGCTTCGGTTACTGGACGCTGGGAGGAGCCCAGATGTTAAATTTTACCCCCAGTGGCCAGCGAGATTTGAACTTGAGTCCGTTTTTCTACAAAGTATTAAAACCATTTTCTTTTGTTTCAGTCTTACAACAGCAGCTTTGCACTATATGATTCCAGGAGGAATCGCGGCGGCTGTGAGGTATGATTTGAATTCTCAGACCAAAACATCTCTCCACATTTGCTTTCCTCAACATTTTGTGATTGGTTTCTTGCAGCACACGTGTGTCTAACAATTTGGGAGCTGGGAATCCTCAAGTTGCTAGGCTATCAGTATTAGCAGGACTTTGTCTCTGGCTTGTGGAGTCAATTTTCTTCACCACACTTCTCTTCACCTGCAAGAATATCTTAGGCTACGCTTACAGCAACAGCAAAGAAGTCGTGGATTATGTGGCTGACCTATCTCCTTTGCTCTGTCTTTCTTTCATCCTTGACTCATTTACTGCAGTTCTCAATGGTGTTGCTAGGGGAAGTGGTTGGCAACATATTGGAGCTTGGAACAACGTTGTGGCTTATTATCTCATAGGAGCTCCTGTTGGAGTTTACTTAGCTTTTAGTCGTGGTTTTAATGGAAAAGGATTGTGGTGCGGTGTTGTGGTTGGATCGGCTGTGCAAGCCATTGTAATTTCTATCATCATAAGTTCAATTAATTGGAAGGAACAGGTTAGTGACTGGAACAGAAGAATAGTCACTTCAGATTGTTACACTTACACATTCTGTTTTGTTTTGTTTTTTTAATCTTTGAAGTAATTGAGATCTATGTTTCGCAGGCTGAGAAAGCCAGGAAGAGAATATTCTCATCTGAGAAGGGATTGAAATAAGCGAAGGGTTACTCCATTTTGTTTTCTTCAGTTAAATGTAACACTTTCATAATCAACAAATGAATCAAAACACTCATTGGTAAGATACCGTAGAGTTTCTACTCATTTTGTATTAAACAATGTTCAGGGCAACATTAACCCGTGTCTAGTATTATAATCTCCTAGCAAATGCCATTAGAGTTCTGATTAGTCACACATGCACAATTCACATTTCATAGCATTTGATTTTGCATAATGTTCTTCGTGTTACTTGGGTTTAAATTTATCGACTATTAGTTATGAGAAAGGTGATGTCTCAAACCAAAAACTTTACATTGCTAGAATGAATACATTCATGTGTGTTACCTAAGAGTAAACATGGATGTTTTATTCGTTAAACTTTAGTGCACGCTAGAATACCAGCTCAGCCTAAGAAAAAAATGGCTTTGTCAATTCTCTTAGTTTTGAGGTACCAAATCTTCCTCCATCGGTAAAATAAATCAATGTTCTAAAAATGGTTAGGTGGTTGCTAGCATTTTATAAAGGATTGTTATTTAGATGGGATCTATACCGATTTTTTGAACGCTTAGACCGAATTTCAGAAAATTGGTTTGGAAAAATTGTTTTCTCATGTCCAATTTACCGATTAGACAGGAGACTAGGCGCCGTCTAAACCGATTTTTAGAACACTGGAAAAATATATATATTTACATCTAAACTTAACCTTGTGATAACTAGAGCCATGGGCCCAACCAGATTAAGCATGGGTCGGAAGCCTTCATGCTACTACACATTAATTCCAGCCATTTTTTATCTGGGCTTTGTGGCCTTTAGATTTGTAGGATTGGCTCTGGTGACAACCACTTGAATTCCTAACCATAAGAACACATATCATCTCAATTGTCTCAAGGTAGCTCTTTGGTAACCCCAAAACCGAGCACCATCAGCTAAAAATAATACACTATGAATTGTGATCTGCCTGCATAAAAGAAGTGTCAATTTCTTTCAAGTGAATAAGACGGTTGTGTGTTGTTATCTATTAGTGGTTTAAAAATCATGACTCATGCCTAGTAATTGTTTTGGTGGTAAAGAAAAGACATAGAATATTGGTGAAATTCCCACACTTAATCTGGTAATGGCAATTACTACATTCAAGTCGTAGCTATCTCTTGCTGCAGATTATATTTGATGATTTAGCAACACTAACGCTGATTATCAGTCCTGGCTACTGAGCCACATGCTCAAGAACTACACAAACTAGCTACAAATTATCAAGGTGTACATTTATTTTAAGGGCCCTTTATTTTAAGCTAATCACATACTATTCAGTTTAATTTCCATTATTTCTATTCTGTTTCTACACAAATATAAAAATTGCAGAAAAATCTCATAATTAGTAGTGTCACACTCAAAATATTATGAATATAATCCCAACACATATTTCCATCACATAAATAGAAACTCTTGACATAAATAAATATCAAAAGCCAATAAAACATAAACTCTTTTTACGTACTATATTTTTTAAAATTATAAATAACTTCACTAAATATTTTGAATTACTGCATTTTATAAAACATTTGCCAGCTAAATAAGCTTACTATATTATCATGAGAGAAACCCTTATTAAGTACATAAAGACCTCTCGGAATAGTTTGGGAAGACAAAAGCCCAAATATAAAACCTAATGGCCCCTTGTAGAATACATACCGATCTACACCGTTGAAACGTTAATAAGCCCACATAAATCGTGGCCGTTGAAAATGGGAGAGCCCAAGAAGGAGTCATCATCTAGGGTTTTGTCATTATAAGACCTCCGCATTTAGGTTATTCCGCCTCTTGTCTTCTCGTCACTCATCTCACACCCCAAAGCTTCGGACAATGGTAAGCCCTAGCTTTCTTCTCTGTGTGTTCTTCTTCCGCCATGGTTTCCTCTTGACTTACTCTCGTATCTCTCATCAAAACAATAAGATTCTGCTTTTCATTTCATTTGATATAGAAATCTCCTGCACTAGTTCATATTATCCTCAGCTTTGTTAACGAGGATTCATGAGTCTATGGTTGTAATCTTGATGGGTTTTTGACTTAGATTCATAAAAGCTGTACCTTTACGATATTTCACGTAGAACTTTGTTGCCTTGGGAAGAACAGTTACATCCTTAGATCTTAGGGTTTTATGTGATAGTCTAATGAAGTAAGATTTTTTGTGTTGTTAGGTGTTTGTGAAGCCATCCAAGTCGAACGCTTACTTCAAGAGGTACCCAAGTCAAGTTCAGGAGAAGGAGAGGTATTGATTCTTCATTACTTTCTTTTTGGTATTGTGTAAAAACACGTTCTGAAAGTTGTTTCATTTTTGTACAGATGGTAAGACTGATTACAGAGCACGGATCCGTCTCATCAACCAGGACAAAAACAAGTACAACACACCAAAGTACCGTTTTGTTGTCAGGTTTACCAACAAAGACATAGTCGCACAAATCGTGTCCGCAAGCATTGCCGGTGACATTGTCAAGGCTTCTGCTTACGCACATGAGTTGCCTCAGTATGGACTCACTGTTGGTCTTACCAACTACGCTGCAGGTATTCAACTGCTTTAGTTTTGTAGTTATAGATGATTTGCTCTGTCTTAATAGCTTGCTAAAGGGTACCTTTTTTTTGTTAAACTATAGCTTACTGCACTGGGCTTCTTTTGGCTCGCCGTGTTCTGAAGATGTTGGAAATGGATGACGAGTACGAGGGCAATGTTGAGGTATGTAGTGGCTTTGGTTTCTTATTTAACTTTGACGTTAGCTTTTATCTCTGGATGTATCTCTAATCGTATAAATTCATGAACAGGCTACTGGAGAGGACTTCTCTGTGGAACCAACTGAGTCAAGGAGGCCTTTCCGTGCTCTTCTGGATGTTGGACTTATCAGGACCACAACAGGAAACCGTGTCTTTGGTGCACTCAAGGTATGTAAACTGTGGAAGTGTTGTGTCATTGTGTTTTCATGACAAGCCTTTAATATGATTTTTGGTTTCTTTATTTGTTACTGTAGGGTGCCTTGGACGGAGGACTTGATATCCCCCACAGTGACAAGAGATTTGCTGGTTTCAACAAGGAGAACAAACAACTCGATGCTGAGATCCACAGGAACTACATCTATGGTGGTCATGTCTCAAACTACATGAAGATGTTGAATGAAGATGAGCCAGAGAAGTTTCAGACTCACTTCAGTCAGTACGTGAAGAAAGGAGTTGATGCTGAGAACATGGAGGAGTTGTACAAGAAGGTTCACGCAGCCATCCGTGCAGACCCCAACCCTAAGAAGACCGTGAAACCTGCTCCCAAGGCACACAAGAGGTATTATTCTCAAAAGCAATTCATTATTCCTTTATACTATTGGCTCGTTTGGTGCAATGGTGTCTCATTGTGTGTTTTGACTGATAAACAGGTACAACTTGAAGAAGTTGACCTATGAGGAGAGGAAGAACAAGTTGATCGAGAGAGTCAAGGCATTGAACGGAGCAGCTGGTGGTGATGATGATGATGAGGACGACGAAGAGTAGATCACCGCAACTCTCAGTGTCACCTGATATCTCTTGTAGCTTTTTTTTTTACTTTTTTGCCAGACTTCAAACATTAAGTTTTTTCACTTTTTAATTTGCGTTTGATGATTTTGAGTATGAGGTTGCTATCTTCTTTGAAGAAGCTTTAAATCTTTTGACATTTTCAAGAATTTGCAGTTCAATAATTTCATCTTATGCCTCCTTTAATCTCCATTACTCAACCAATCTATCGTCAATGATCAATTCCGATATAACTTTGGCAACACTGTTACGTTATAACGAGTTATAGGATCAAACACTCTGTTGTTACATTTTTTTTTTTTTGGCAATTGTTACATCTTAAATTTGCAATTGTCTTTAACACAAGTTTAGTATTCAATATCTGAAATTTAATAAGCAAAGAGTGATGTCTAATGAACAAACCCATAATTGAAAAACTAGACTTAGAGGTTGTTCAGTCACTACAAACTACTCATCACTCTTACTTAACGAAGAAGTCAACTTCCAAATTCTTCTAGAGCTCTAGTTGATCCATGTCTTCATCAAGTTCTTTCATCTTGACCTCTGCGTCTTCTCCAAACTGGATGCACTTGTCGATTTCAGACAGTACATATTGTATGCTGCCACAACATTTCAGCTACATTCTCATTTTGATACTTACACAAAACATGTAAGAAACTAAAAAGGGAATTGGTTTTGAGTTTACCTCCTTCTTTCCTCAAATCAAGCGGCGTGAATCTCACCATGCTATACTGATCCACCTTCAAAACAAACATTCAAAATCAGGTTCCAACATTCACTGTTTCAACAATGTATAAGAACCATTACCAATTCAATTAAGGCTTTGTTCAGTTTTGCAAACTGAGGAGGCATCCTTTGGTTTAACCTAGCCAGCATTGTGCGAGGCTCCGGATCCAAATATCTATATATGTTAAAACAACACAAGCCAAATGATTATTATAAATTTCAGGAAAAAGAAAAGAAGAACATGGTAGACAAAGAAGAACATGGTAGACAAAGAAGAACAGAGAAAGCAAGACTCACTCCTCAATGTTGCTTTTATCCTGTAAGAGATCCATCTTAGAGAGGATGTTAACATGAGGCAGTTCAAGCTGGATCATTGCAGAAAGAGAAACCATACATCCGCTGATAAACTTCGTTACATCTGTTACAAACTGGTCCAAGAAATATTCTCTTCTATGTCAAAAATGTTTTTTACTAAAAACTCAAATGTGTCAGGGAAATATTAACCTGTGAGTCAAGCAAATACACTGCACAGACATTGAAGTTATTCTTCTTCAAATGCTCCACAAAGTTCTTAAGCACAGGTACATGTGTAAAAATCTCTATCTGGCCTATAACCACAACATAACAGTAAACAACAATCATGGATTAAAGATATAGAGAAACTCATAAGAGCTATAAGAGAGACACCTGGACAGTCAAAGACTAAGTAGTCATCGTCTGTGAAGTTCTCCAATTCTTCATCCAACCAATTATATAGACTGTCCTCAAGGTACCTATGAACTAAAAGTTAAGGTTTCTTCCAGTTAACAGAACACAAAAACCAAAAACACAGAGTGCTAAAGGCCTATAAGGTTAACAAAGAAAGGATACTCCATACAACGGATGAGAGCAGCATTGGGACCACATTTTAACTCCTCCATAACAACATCAACGGAAACAAGCTCTCTAATATCTGCATCAGACAAGAAGATCAGTGTGAAGCTAAGAAAGATGAAAGACAGGGGACACTAGGAGAACTCACCCATTGCCACAGGATAGTTAAAGACTTCTGCAGCAGGATCCAAGTTAACAATGTGCATTGTTCGTCTGATAGTTTCACAGTGTTGGTGTAAAGATGAGCAATAAGTTGACTGCTCCAAAAAAGAAACATAAACTTGTTTTAGTAAAGTTGGATGAGAAACAACATTACTTCAGTTAAAAAACAAGAAATGCAGAGAAATTAACCTTTCCGCTGCCTGCAGGCCCAATAACAAGCTGTGCATAACGCATTGTAGCAACCTCTCTCTCACACAAACTCAAATGGAATTGAACTAGTAAGCAAGATCCTATGCAATAATAGCCTCAAAATGTGAGAACTTTAAAGACAATCAAGTAAAGATCACTCCTTTTGGTATATCTGATTCAAAGCAAAGTCGTTTATTATTACAAACAAGTGTTAGAGTTTTAGTTTGCTTGAACCCCTAAACTAACAGTTGAAAAGAACAAGCATATAAAAACTGTAACGCTTAGTGTAATGTATATACGACAAAGAGTTCTGATGAGACATAAGGGCGCATACAAAAGACAATCCAGAAGAGACAGAGAATCAGAAAACCTGTAGTAAAAGAAAGAGAGAGCCCGAGACTAGAGAAAACATAAAGTTGCCAACTTTGAGATCAGAAACGAAATTGCAAAGAGAAAGATGAAAGCAACTCTTTACCTCCTTCGACTCTCTCTCTCTCTCTGTCTCGGACTCGTCGGGTTTTTCTTCTAACTGGTTTCAGAAAGTTGAAGAAAGGAGCAAGCTTTTAAGGGACATTTATATATTATGGGTCTTTTTATCATAAGAAATCAATGTTGGGCCAAGTTTTATGGGACCTTTTATCATAAGAATCATTTAAAAAAAAAACTAGTTAATTATGCAATCACAAACTCAATCACAATCTTATCATAAGCTTTGTTAAATTCTGTGATAAGTCAATATTTCATTAAAAATATTTATTTAACAATTTAATTTAGCTACTCAAGATTTTTTATTTTCAAGTTACATTGAAGTTAAAATTTAATTTGCTTAATATTCTTAATTTTTGAATATTTACCGTATATACAATATTTATATTCGTGAATCCATGGACAATCACCTAGTAACATGTTATAATACTGTTTTAATAATCATTTTTATAGAAAAATGCCCAAACTTTATATTAAAATTGAAAAGTTGTCACTGGCTTAGAGATTACCAAACCTCTTGAAAAATGAGAAAAATGTCCAAAACTTTTTATATCTCTAAATGATTCTTATGAATGGAATACGCAACGTGTGCCGTCAGAAAATGAATATTTTTAGGGTGATTAGAATAACATAAATTGCACCTTATATACATAAAAAACATAAATTCACAAAGTAACTAAAATTCTCTCTTCTCTCTTATTTTCTCTTCTTATCTCTCTTTATTCTCTTTCTCAAAATTTAATTTCCTTTTTTTTCTTAGTTATTTGGCAAATAAGTCATTAGAGTAATATCGTCTAAATTCCTAGTTTGGTTTATCTTTCTCACATTTGTTAGCACTTTTATGGTCGTACGAGTTGGTCTTAAAGTGATCTTAGTAAAATCTTTCTGATATTTTTTCCCTATAAACATATATCTTGAGATCTCCCATCAATATATGTATTGACGTCGAGTAGAAACTCAAATGATGAGTTCGATTTTGGATTATAAGAAATGTAACAGAATTTTTCCTGGTGGAAGAACAAAGAAAACAATAATTAAATCAACATTTGAAGAAGCAGAATGTGAGGTGATGATTTGGGAATGGCAAAGAGTTTGTTAGTAATCCAAATGAATAATTTTATGTTTTATGTAAGCGGGAAATTCATATTAGGTTGTCACATTTTTATTATGGAAAAGAGTTTCAATGCTAGAAAATTTACTTTCAATAATGAGTCATAACCTTTATGCTGATTTGCTAGTGAAAAAAATCTGAAAATATTAATGTATGTTCGATTATCATCTGCTGAACATTTTTTTATCTTTCTTATTGAAGAATATTCTGAAAAGTTTTTATTTTATTTTAAAGATAATGGTATACAACAAAAGCAGACTATGAAATTCTTTAAAGCAGCTAAATGTTTATAATGTTAATAACGAGAATTAATGACATGTAAAATAAAAAAGATTTTAAAGTTAATTCATTGTTAATTTAACGACGCATTCACATTGTTTCTTGTAAATTTTACTTCCAAATTATCTAGTGTGGATTTTAAAATCCACAGAGACCACCGGCCGATGGAGCTGACTTAATCAGTGTTGTTCGTCTTAGAGAGAAGGTAGTCATGTAAACGCGACCTCAGTGCAGAATGACTAAACGTTAGAAAGTCTCTCGTAGGAAATTTTCTAGGCTTCATTGACTCTTCTACAGCAGTGGTGTATTAAACCCATGCTGATCCTGCCAAAACTCTATTAACTGGAGACCGTTCTCGACAACCCAGTTGATGAGTACTAAATTAGAGTTCTTAGGACATTTTTTACGGTACACTATTTTTTCTCTATAACTTATGAGTAACTCATTCAATAGTTTACTTTTTAACAGAATTAATCTATTATAGAGTGAAATATAGAGTAATGTCATTTTTTACTCCAAATATAGAGTGAGAAAATGACATTACTATATATTCCACTCTATAATAAAATAACTTATTATAAAATAAATCATTGGATTAAAAGATGGTTGGTACACGACAGATTGTTGAACAACAGAATAGAATAAATAATTTTGCAAAGTGAAATCAAGTCATGGGATTTCATGCTGGGTTTAATTTGTCAAGTCAATGAAAATTTTAAAACCCATTAATTTTAAATCTCCACTAGTAATATCATATAGTCATATGTCTCATATTTTAAGCTATAATATACTGTGTCAGAAGTTCAGTGGAATCTCGAGCTTCGAGGCCTGTTTTTTGTTTGCAGCGCAATTTACAAAACATAAATGAATAGAAAAACTAAATTGCCTACACAATTATTGTTCAATAATACGACCAATGCACATACTCATGTCTTTAAGTAGTGCACATCATATTTTTTTGTTAAATGCAACTATATAACTAATCGAATTATCATCACAAAGAGAAGTTCCTCCCTCATGCATTGCTGAATTCATCAAATGTGGTAATTACAGGTGGCCACATGCTAATATACTCGCATTTTAAATCATACTGTATTGTATAGTGATACAGCCACTTGTTCATTTATGTTTGCTAATCATTATTATTATAATAAGAAAATGTCATCATTATATTTATGGCATATGCTTTATTTTGTTGTTTGCTTCTAATAACTACTTTAATACTGATATACATTCAGATTTCAGTGTTAATAACAGTGTAGATACTTCTATACTTTTGTTAACTGTTTTGTTTTGATAACACACTTACTAACTACTATATACACCCACCATCTCTTAAATTCCTGCAGGCAGAATTGTTATTATGATATACACTTATTTTTTTAGTATTTATGATTTAAGAATGAGCACTTCTTAATATTTGAAATTAATAAAAGTTACTACAACTCTGGAGAGTATAAAATGTTGGATTAACAAGTTTATTTTGTTAGAACATGGATGATACTCGCTTAACAAGAAAAAAACAAAAGAGGATAATATTTTATGAAATTGTATTTAAGACAAATAAAATATCCAAAATGTTTTTCCAACTTTTGACGTTTTTCTGATGTTAGAATTTTTTTTGTCTATAGATCATTTTATATCACCTTCCATATCTTGACTTTAGGGGTTGTTGTTTTTTTTTTTTTTTTTTTTTAATTTGAATTTCTAGGGGAGTTCGGGCCTTGGGCCTTAATCTCCCCTACGCCCGGAACCAGCCTTTGCTAATACCATTTCTGGCGTAAAGCACTCCTCCCACGGTGGATCGAACCCATGAGTACAACAGCACCAACGCCTGCGCTTAAACCAACTGGGCCTGTTCAAGAACAAATTTGTTCCTTCCTACTTTCTTTTTCTACTTTGTTATTATTTTATTTTTAAAAATAGTAACAAAAAAGTAACTGAACGGTGACATATTTGTGTAGTGTGTGTTTTCTTGTCCCGTTGAAAAGAATCAAGATTTTAATGAGTTTTAATTGGTAAAGATTTTGCAGAACTGTAAAGAAATCAATTAAGTGCAAAAAAAAAATTAACATATGCATAAAATATATGAAATGATTTCTTGTGTAACTGGATAAATTTTGTGAAATACAAATTGTACAATTCATATATTTTATATACTATGTATTCTATTAAAAAAATATTAATAATTAAACTAATTATTACAAGATAAGAAATCAATTAATATTATTTCAAATATTTCACTTGTTCTTACCCTTATAATTATCTATTTATTTCAATGCATTTGTAATAGTAGATTAGCATCATATAATATTATAAAATAAATTATAGTGTAATATTATTTACTGCATAATGATTTCTTATTTAAAAGTTATTAGTATTTATTTTAGAACTTAAAAATAATTATCATATAATTAAATAATATAAAATATTAGTAAAAGATCTACTAAAAAGGTTTTTTGAGAAATTGCCAAAACTAGCATTTTTTAGTAGATTTTTTGATCTTTATCTTAATTACATTTAATTTTAGTTTTAAAGAGGTAAATAGACACTTATAATCCTAGGTTAACTATTCAAGACTTAGTGTTTAGATTTGAGGGGTAGAGTTTTGAAGGGTAGGGTTTAGAATTTTGATAAAAATATAAATAAATACTTAAAATTAAAATTAAAAAATTAAAAATACTTTCAAAAAGGATTTCTGAATTTTTTTTCAAAAAAATGTGAAAAATCTTGAATTTTTTTTTTGGAAAATGTGTTTTGAAAAAAATTCCAAAAAACAATTATACAAATTTTGAATTAGAAAAGTTATAATTCGAAAACTTTTAAAAAAATTCTTTTCTTTTTAATTTTTTATTTATTTAAATAATTTTTTTATATTTATAAATCAATTGCATAAATATCTTTTGACTTTTTAATGGAACCTCATATATATGTCTTTAAAAAGGTAAACATGAATAATGATATCAAATTAATGAAAGGTAAAAGTGATTTTTCTACATGTTTTTTTGCCTTTTTTAACAAAATGCAGCTTACGTTTTTGCTTATGTTTTTTGTTCTACAGTTTTTGATAAATGTATAATACTTACGCCGCAGGTTATTAATCAAGGCCATGTTTTTATCTCGAGATATGCCATTACCAACAAATGCGTAGGCACTTGCAATGTAACCAATATGTGAGGGCTTCATTATTCCACGGGCTGACCAAGGACACTTGCAATAAACTGTATTGTAATATCTTAGTTTTTGATATATGGTAGTATATCTGAATTTTTTTAACAAAGTTGATTTTATTATCTGTGTATTAAAATATTTTTATCTCTCGGTCACATATTCAGAAAATGTGAAACATCCATTATCCATGAACACTTAAGATATTAAATCGTTATCTTGAATAGGTTATTTATAGCGGTCGAAATGTTACATCATTATCTTAAATGGCTCACATATATCATTTTTAATTTTATATCCGATGAATTTGCTACAAACTAAACCGAAGATTTAAGTTATATATGTTGCTAATTATGCTCTTTTATAATAACTGAATTTGTTGTATATGCTCTACAATATTTGCAATCCCTACTTTTACCATTCTAAAATATATCAGACATCTGTATATATGGTGCTTAGTTTTGTTTTCTATTCATGTTAAACCATTTTTTAAAAAGAAAATTTAAAATTCATTGATCAATAAAATGCTCATTTACAAATAAAAATAGTTTTTTAACACTTATTTGTAATTTCATAAAATCTAATTCTTATTGAATTTGCTTTCTCTCTACAAATAAATCAGCACACACATTTTGGTAGTTGGTACGGAGGAATATGAACTTAGATACAACTCTCAAACGACTCTCTATTAGAAAAATATATTAGGACTTTAATCTCTAATAGGACACAACACTAAAAAAAATTATTTCATGACCTATTTTAATCTATATGACCCCATGACCCCATGTAAATTAAATAATAAAATTATCTATTTTAATCTATTTGCACATTTAGCCCTTCACGTTTTGGTTAATTATGATTTAACCCCAAACCTTTCGAAATAACAGAAACATCCTTTTGAATCAACCCCAAATCTTCCTATTAATTTCAGAGTGGTCCCTCATCTTTCATTAACATTGTTTTTGACCTAAAACTTCAATAATATGCAATTTAACCCTTGATATTTGCCATAAGCTTCTTAATAGTGCAATCTAGCCTCTAATGCATGCAAATGATCATATATATGCAATCTAACACCTAAATACAACCCAAAGCACTAATATGATTAAGAAAAAGATGCTAAAAATATTAAAAACACTATATCATTAACCTTATACTTTAACAATTTGTTTATTTGTTTGTTTACCATATTTTTGAAAAAACATATACCAATTTTTTTTAAATTAATGATTTCATAATATGAGATATTAGATATGTAAACATATAGAAGTGGCGTAACTAAGGTGTATTTACTTCTTATGTGGCGTAATTAAACTTTTCAATTTTGCTATCATATTGTAATACTAGTACAACTATTTTATATATAACAAACATAAATGCTGGTGTAAATAGTAAAATTATTCAATTAAGAAATTTTAAATTCTATTTGGCTTTCCATATGAAAACAACCGTAGACTATACAAATTGAAATGTCCTTATAATAGTTTATCCTAACTATTTGAAGTTTAAGCAATTTTTTTTGCAATTATTACACAATTACATAAGTTTTTATGATCTACCTTATACTTTAAAGGTTTATTTACTTGTTTGTTCACTATATTTTTAAAAAACTTATACCGAATATATTTTGACAAAATTAATGATTTCATAGTATGTGATTCTAGGTATATAAATATATACAAGAAGTACAACTGAGGTATATTTATTTATAATTTGGTACAACTATATATTTCAAAATTCTAGACCAAAATACAACTATGTACAAACTTGTACAACTCAAAACTCGGTACAACTATGTATATGATTGTACAAATAAAATACTGGTACAACTATGTACACAATCGTACAACTCCACAACTGGTACAATTATGTGTTATTACATTTGGATTATTTATCATGTTTTAATGATCTCATTAAAATGATGAATAAAGCTATGGTGTGAAAATATCGGTCATATTATTATGATAAACAAAAATAGAACTTATTTTTATAAAGCTATGGTGTAAAAATATTGGTACAGCCCCTAAAACTAGACATATAAACAATTGATATAATTTTTATTATATATTAGACGAGTATTACTGGTACAACTGGTATAACTTGGACATTTCAGAAATTTTAACAAAACCAATTTGGTTTTCCATAGAAGAAAACAATCAAATATCTCAACTGGTATGTACTGAGAAAGTTTCTTTAATTTAATTTGAAGTTTTGAAAAAAAAATTAAATTATTACACAACTCCATAAGTTTACATGATCTACCTTATACTTTTAAGGTTTGTTAACTTGTTTGACCACATAATTTTTGAAAAACATAGATAAAATGTATTTTTTACAAAACTGATGATATCATTGTAATCGGGCAAAGATATGTAAACATAAATAAATGGTACAACTGAGTTAAATGTATTTATTATGTGGTACAACTAATATTTTTTTATTTCATTGCCAAAGTACAACTATGTACAAACTGATACAACTCAAAAACTGGTACAACTATGTACAGTCGGTACAACTAGAATACTAGTATAACTACATGTTATTTTAATGAGAAGGCTTTGTTAATCTCTTCAGCCTTGTCAAGGGCTCTGCATCTTCCAGTAAATCAACTTTAGCATCTTCATCCACTTTCTCCACAACTTTAACAATCAAATATCTAAGATGATATATGATTAAAAATGATTGAGCAACAAGTCTTCACGGGATATTCTAGCAATCTTTGAATAAACGACTCTTAGAAGACCGGCCAAAAAGAGAGCTTGAGCCATTACGTCCAAGTTCTTGCGGTTTCCTTGCCTCTGGTCCATCTCGCCATCACAGCGAGACAACTACGCCCCGGTCCGTCTCCGCAACTACTTTTTTTGGGCTTTGGGAGCAAAAAGATAAAGACGATTTTTTTTCCAAAAATAGTACAACTAGTATAACTAGTACAACTTGTAAACAAATCATTATTGAAATCAAATATTATGGAAAATAGATTATTCATGTACTTTGACATCATCATCTTTTCTAGCATCCTTAATACACTGAAAACAAAAAACAAATATCACCATATTAATTACAAATTTGTATTAGTTATACGCGTTATAGTTGAACTAGTTATACTCGTTATATTTAATATAGTTGTACTAGTTATACTCGTTTTATTTATACTAGTTGTACTAGTTCGAGTTATACTAGTTGTACTATTTCGAGTTGTACTAGTTGTACTAGTTTAAGTTGTACTAGTCGTACTAGTAATTTTCTGGGTCTTCTTTCTCGTAAATTTTTTACATTGAAGATGAAATTCGACGGCTAAATATAACCATGGGTTGATCGATTTGTAATAAAAAAAATTAATGAAGATTATATGTCATTTTTTATAAAGGAGATTTGGATTAAAAAATATGAAAGTGAAGATTGAGGGAAGAGATGATGTTGAATGGCCAAGTAGTTGTTTTTGAATTTAGGAATTTAGGGCTAAAGTCGGGTCGGGTTTGGGTTTCAAAAATCGGGTAGGATAGCAATGACACGGGTCGTAAATAAACTGATGTCTTCTGGTTTTTAGTTATTTATATTTTTTCTATTTAAATTTTAATGTAAAATTAATATAAATTATGATGGGGTCTTTTGAGAATTTTGAAACCCAAGTGGGTTACTACAGAATTTGATCCAATATATTATGCCTCTTTCCTAAATGTTAGGGGATCTTAAATTATCGGAATCAGGTTCAAACAATTTGTCCCAGGATGAATATTTAGGAGGCCCATTTTCCCAAAGTAGGACTAGACATTTATATGTAAAACTTTGATTAGATTCTTTAGTTGTTTCGGTTCGGTCCAAAAAAAATCAAGATATCCGTAAGTTCTCGGAACAAAAAGATTATTAAAAGTTAATATCTATCAAAAGGAAGAAAATCACAAATGCTAAAAAATAGAATCGGATATCCCTCCGTTCTGATTTTATACAAATAGATGTAATTGTAAAATTAAATATATAATTTATATTATAATTATTTTAATGTATAGATTTATTAATAAATTACTTGTAAGAATATTAGATTAAGAAATGAAGATAAACCTTTATAAAAGCTACAATATTTCTAAAATTTTATGTTATATATAAAATTATTAAATTTTAAATTTATGAAACATATAGTTTCACTAATATTTACTTTTTACTTTATATTATGTAAAATATATTTTTGAAAAGAACTTGTATAGTATTTTTATAGATTTACTTGTATTGAATAAAGTGGATGAGATATCCGTAAAAATCCGTAGATATTCACAAATATTTGTAAATTTTCTGGATATCCATATTTTTCCTAAGCAAAACAAATAGAAAATCAGATCCGCAAATTACGAAGTAAATCAAAATATTAAATTATGGTAATATTAGATTTGTGTCCACCCAGATAATCTATAGAACTATTAAAAATTGGTGAAATGGCCACAGTTAAAAGATACATATCTTATAATATACATATTTTAACTCAACCCAACTTTTAGATATTTATTTTAGAAAATTACCCTTCTTTAAAAGATATTAAACATTGAGAACAAGAGGAACAAATTTATTATGAGGCTTGTCTAACACTGAAACATAATTTCCTAGAATTCAAATATGTATCGTTAGAACTTAGAAGATGTATTTAATCTAAAGTTCGACGTGATTTAAATTTAATGGGTTTTTAGAAAATTATATGAATCAGAGAGTGTAAAATGATTTTTCTTAAACTACTCCAGAATGTCACCTAAAACCATGAGATTTGCATTTTTATTTTTATTTTTAACTAAGAAACTCCATCTAAACACTATAAAATTACTTGAAAACTTTAAAACTCTACGAGATAGGAGAGATTTTCCAAGATGTTACCAGATATTGCCGTCTGACTGATATGAGATACTAAGGGCTAAAGTTTACTTGGTGCAATAAAACAGAAGAGGGTTTAATTTGTAAAAAAGTTAGATCAAGTATTGATTAATGAGAAGTGGCTTCACACATCAAAGCTTATTGCGTTTTTGAGTTTGGAGGGTGTTTTGATCATTCGAGGTGTAGGATACAATTGGAAGTGAATGAAAATAAGAGAAGAAGACCATTCAAGTGAATCGAACAAGATTTCCTGTTTAACGAAAGTGTGTTATTAAAAGGAAAAATAGTTTGATGAAGTGATACAATGAGATGATGAATTTGAGATGCTGAGTGAGGAAGAAAAGTTTAAGATTGTTTTTTATAAAAATCGTGGACCAAGCTATAGTATCTATTCAAATGAGGTTTGAATAATTTGAAGAGTATGGGAAATATTTGGATTCTAGTTTGATGTTGAGAAGCTTAGATCAACAACAAATCATGGTTTAAAGGCATCATGTTTCAACCTTAATGGTGAACTCTTAGACATTGATGGAAATCATTTACTCCTAGAACTTGGATTTTAAGAGATATTTTACCAAGCGAGATAAAAAAGTCATTGGAGTGTTGGACTTGTTAAGAAGGTATGAAGATTGTTGATATCTAAATACTTGGCTTCCATAAAGAGTGATACTAACAATTTCGGTTTCAGTTGCTTCAGCCGAAAGAAGTTTTTCCAAATTAAAATTAATAAAATCTTACTTGTGGTCGAATATGTCAAAAAAGCGATTAATGGCTTGGCAATATTGTCAACTGAGACAAACATGGTTGGAAACTTTATTATCAAAGTTTGATGAATGACTGCATAAAAAATTAAGGGGAAGTGTTTTTTCAGAAGATGCAAACTATTGGTTTTTAATTTTGGGCGAGAAAACATGTGTGTTTATCAGTTGTTTAACACTTTGTATATGAAAGTGTTCCTGTGAGTTTGTTTTTATTATATTCTTGTGATGTAGTATACTACCCCTCATTTTCTATTTTGTTTAAAACCTCTGAAATTTCAGGATCGGCCCTAAGGATGCCTCGTTCTCAAATGAAGGTTTGAGGGTGGATTGTCTCTAAAAAACTTTAAATTAAACTTTAAAATTTCATGTAAATTTTATTTTAGTTTTAAATTTTTATATAAATAATTATAGTCATTGAAATTTAAATAGAAAGATAATACATATACATTAAGAATATTAAACATAATATTTATAAATAAAATTTATTATAACACAAAATCCATAAAATAGTAATATAAACACACACGTAAATTCATAAAAACATAAAATACAAATGACTCAACATTGTTATTACCATATTATTCTCATACATGATCAATCAAGACATTTCAAAGTAAGAATGAGTCTCCTAATTTTTTAATAATAATTTATTTTAAATAATATTATTTTATATTACTTCTTATTTTTATTTTATCATATTTATATATTTTACTTATTAATAATATACATATATATATATATATATATATATAAATATAAAGATATATTTGAATATTTAGGTGAAATACAGTTATAAAGATTAAAGTGATTGGAAAATTGATATTAGTACAATTACATGTAAACTACATAATTATAATGAATAAACTGAAAATAAATAGTGTTTTAAGGGTTTAATAGCTTCTTCGAGATACTCTTAATTGATAAAAGTGTAACTAAACGAGTTGTTGAAGATTCTAAAGAAAATGTGCCAGCGAGTAAATTGAAGAGCTTCTGCATGGTTTTGAGCAAGAGGGTGTAGCTCCAGTCACGAATGGTGAGGTGTTGTAGTACAATTACATTACTAATTTAACCACATCGTAATACTCTATTGGTTTCCCCTGATTGAGGAGTCACTATGTTAGTAGATGCTAAAGATTGATTCTTTTCTAACGTGAAATTACTAGTTTTATAAGTGGCAACCGGATATATGTCCATTGTTTACGATCCTTTTAAATATCTGAAGAAAAAGTTCATCCATGTACATTTCACATTCGAGATTAGTATAAACCCTTTCATAAGTTCAGAATATATTAAGATTAGAAAAAAACATTATTAATTTAAGTGAAAACAAGGATCATACAAGTATAAAGATATGAATAACAACGGTATGCATGCTTCCAACTTTGGATGATATTCTTTATCATAACTAGGGCTTTTCCCCGTGCTACGCGCGGTTTGTGCATTTTAAATTTATTAATATATTTATTATTATATAAGTTGCTTTAAATTTATATTTTTTTATAAATGTTTATATCTATATATTATCATTAGTTTTTTGTTTGTTTTTTATTAGATTTGAAGTATGTCTTTCTAAAAGTTTATACACTATAACACATATATTTTGATATTATCCAATAGATTTTTCATTCTTGAAATCAAATAACGGATGACATGACTAATATATTAAATAAAAGAATTAATTTGATACTATTTTTTTATTTTCTGATATTATTCTCATTCAACTTATGCACTAATATTTTGTTGTATTTTTATTCGATTTTAAAATTTGAGTATTGTTTACGAAATTGTTAAAGTAAATTCTTTTAATGGTGTTACTATGGATACTAATTTCTGGCATTGTTTTCATTAGTTTTAAAATAGGAAGCATATTGTTAATTAATATAATTTTTAATTTATATATTTTTGGATTAGTGTTGTCACGAATATGTTTATTATTTTTTCCATTATTTATGTTTTTAATTTTTTGAAAGTGTCTATTTTCAGCATTTAACCTGCATTTTTGTTGTATATTTTTATATTGTACGTATAATAAGTATACATTTACCTTTATTTGTGTATTTCAATTTTAGAGATTGATTATTTGTATGGTGTAAATGAGCACTTAGACTATTTCTAACCCACTTCTATTTTTTTTTATTTTTTTCTAAAATATTTTTTTTATTATAGAAGTTGATTTGCTCGGATGTATGATTCTATAATAGATTTTTTCTATTTATAGGAAAAAATATAAAAAGTATATTAGTGATGTTCTTAGAAAACTGTTTTTAATGGAACAATAAAAGATGAATACGTCATTTGAGATAGATTGAATTCGTAAGATCCAACTGTAAGTTAGACTCATTTAGGAAAGAAAATATATTTCAAATGGTTTGATATTCTTGAAATTATTATCTAATTGTTGGATATAAAAAGTTACAGTATCATATATTAAATGATGAAAAAGATAAAAGAGTTACAATGTCAAATTCCAAAAAGAAGTATATTTTTGGACCTATTACCAATTAATGTCATACTATAATGACACTACAAGAAAACATGCTCATTCCGAGGGCCGAAATCGTCGGTAAGTCGTCGAAATAAAGGTATTCCGACGACATACCGAGGAAATATGTCCTCGGAAAACTCCTCAGAATTTCATTTTCCCTCGGAATTTCCTCGGAAAATTCTGACGGAATTCCGAGGAAACAATATTCCGAGGAAACTTTGAGGACGGCTGTTCGTCGGAAAAGTCCTCGGAAAATTCCGAGGAACATTTCCCTCGGTATATTCCGAGGGACATATTCCCTCAGAATTTTTCGAGGAACACTGTCCTCGGATAATTCCGAGGGAATAGGTCCCTCGGAAACTTCCGAAAATTCCGAGGAACACCGTCCCTCGGAAAATTCCGAGGAACATGTCCCTCGGAAAATTCCGAGGAACATATCCCTCAGAAAATTCCGAGGAACATAGTCCCTCGGAATTTTCCGAGGGACATGTTCCTCGGAAATTTCCGAGGGACGGTGTTCCTCGGAAAATTCCGAGGGAAATCTTCCTCGGAAAATTCCGAGGGACTCTGTTCCTCGGAATATCCCAAAGAATATTTTTTTAAAAACAAATTAAATTTTTGAAATTTAAATTCAAAAATATAAAATTAAAATTAAAATTAAAAACATATTATATAAAATTCAAAGTCATACAAATAAAAATAAAACATTCAGAGTTTTAAAAAAAAAAAACTACGGGTTTTGGGAATTCGGGTCTGGCATGCTCGGGAACACCTCGTTCGGGTGCAACCTCCTCATCATCTCCATCATTTGCTCGTTCAGCCTCCTCTGTGCCTCAAAGCCCGCCTGTTGAGTCGCCATCTGGGTCTCCAACGCAGATATTTGATCATCTTTGTCTTGCAACTGACCCATTAGTACTTCTGGATCAACAAATGGCGGTGGTGCAGCAGAAGACGGAACCGACCGGGACCGACGACCCAAACCGAACAAACGGCCCTTCTTCTTTGGAACCGACTGAAATAGAAAAGTACCAAATTTAAATAATAGAAAAGATGAATTGAACTTTTAAAAAAGAACTTACCGATTCAACGATTTCGTTGATCCGAACCCGAGGCAAGTAGGTCGAACCCGTCGAATCGTCATCCTCGGTTTGAAGTTGAGACACTTCGTCTTCCAGCTGAGTGTCGATAAGGGTGACCACATCCTTCACAACACCATCATCAATCTCGCCGGTCTTCTTGTTGGTATACGCCCTCTTCATTAGGGCGAGATCATCAACCGGCTCGCCCTCATTTTCTTCCGCCTTGAAAAAAGCATAAATTAAACAAACATTAGTAATTAGAAGAAATGCACAAAAATAAAATTTAAAAACTTAACTAATAGAATAAAAAAAGACTAGCTTACCATGCGATCCCGGAGAGTGGCAATAGATTGAGCACCCAAGTTATGCTTGAAGATGCCCTTCCCTTTATGGTCGCTCATGCGGTTGGTGGAGTTGGTGGAAGATGTTTGTTTCGTCTCATTCTTACTCCAATGCACACCCAACTCCTGCCAGACCGTGGGGTTCATCGACTTTGGGACCTTTTAATAAAAAAAAATTGTTAAATAAAAAAAAATATTTTATTAAATTAAAATATTGTTTAATAAATGAAAACGAACCTTGTTTATTTCCCACTTCTTCTTCCACTCGTGGATCTGCTTCCCATAGTTCTCCATAACTTTATGGACGAAGTGGTGATATATATACAAAGTTTCATCGGCATTCCAGTTGAATTCTTGCTGAAAATAAAACAATATTAGTAAAAAATTTATATTAAAGATTAAAAATATAAGTAAAAAAATTAGAATACTTACCGCAAACTGTTGAAACCACATATGCTGCTTGTCGACAGGGAAGTCGGTGAAAGTCGGATGTCCCTTGTCGAGGGCCGAGTACATCATACGGTTGATCCATGCGCTGATCCCGTTCGAGGATCGGTTGAACCTAATAAAAAGAACAAATTATTAAAAATGAATCAAATTTTAATGAAAAAAAAAGATTTAATTACCATGTTTGACCCCGTCCCTGTGGATACGGAGTGAGATAGGGAAGATGGTCACGACCGGGCTGTCGAACAAACTCCGCAACTCTCATCACTCCCGGAGGACCCTCTGGAGCAGGAGCAGGAGCGGGTGCACCAATGGGAGCGGGAGGAGCATGAGAGGGAAATGGAGAGGGAGATGTATGGTAAGAGCTATGGGGCGATACGGAACCCTGAATGGAGTGGCTCCCCGTACCACCACGACTGCGACGCTGTCGAGGTCGGCTCTGATCATCATGAGAACTGTATATATATATATATTCTTTTTAAAAAAAAAAATCCCAAATAATAGTTTTTAATCACAATAATAGTTTTATAGATATTAAAAATGTTTTTTTTAATAATTAAAAAAATATTTTAATATTTTGTTTTAAATAGTTATTATTATACATGATTTATATATATAATTACAAAAATAGTTTAATAATTACAAAAATAGTTTAATACTTTTAAAATACTTATAAATCGTTTATAAATATTTTTAAAAATTGAAAAAACGATTTTAAAAATAAAAAAACGTTTTTAAAATGAAAAAACGTTTTTAAAAATGAAAAAACGTTTTAAAAATACAAAAAACGTTTTAAAATAGTTAATAACTACAAACATATTTTTAAAATAGTTATAAATCGTTTATACATATTTTTAAAAATTGAAAAACGTTTTTAAAAATAGAAAAACGTTTTTAAAAATCAAAAAACGTTTTAAAAATACAAAAACGTTTTAAAAACATTTTAAAATAGTTAATAATTACAAAAATATTTTTAAAATAGTTATAAATCATTTATAAATATTTTTAATAATTTAAAAACGTTTTTAAAAATAGAAAAACGTTTTTAAAAATCAAAAAACGTTTTAAAAAAACAAAAAACGTTTTAAAAATACAAAGATAATTCCAAAAAAAACTAAAACAACAATCAACCCCACAATCCTAACTTAAACTATCCATTCAATCCTAAACTATCTATCAAACAACCTATAATCCGAAAATCTAATCTCACAAACCCTAAGAAATTGAAAAATACAAGGTTTACATAGATTCTTACATGATTTTTGGAGTTGGAATAGAGATGTGGGGTTGGGTAATCGGAATCGCCGGTGGTGTTTGAGAGAGATCGGAGACAAAAGAGAGGGATGAGATAAATGAGAGATGCGGCGGAGAAGAAGAAGAGAAGTGTTTTGTTTTGTATTTAAGAATTCCGACGGACACGGGGTCGTCGGAATAATTAACTTAGGGTTCGCGAAAAATTTTCACGCGGATTGGCTTTCTCGGGTGTGAAAATTCCATGTTCCTCGGAATTTCCTCGGAAAATTCCGAGGAAATTCCGTGGAACTAGGGTTCTGGGTATGGAAATCCCTGTTCCTCGGAATTTCCTCGGAATATTCCGAGGGAAATTCCGAGGAACTAGGGTTCTGGGTATGGAAAACCCCTGTTCCTCGGAATTTCCTCGGAAAATTCCGAGGAATTTCCGAGGAACTAGGGTTCTGGGTATGAAAATTCCCTGTTCCTCGGAATTTCCTCGGAATATTCCGAGGAAATTCCGAGGAACTAGGGTTCTGGGTATGGAAAACCCCTGTTCCTCGGAATTTCCTCGGAAAATTTCGAGGAAATTCGAGGAACTAGGGTTCTGGGTATGGAAAACCCCTGTTCCTCGGAATTTCCTCCGGAAAATTCCGAGGAACTAGGGTTCTGGGTATGAAAAATCCCTGTTCCTCGGAATTTCCTCGGAAAATTCCGAGGAACAGGGGTTTGGGGTTTCAAAACCTCAATTTTTGGGCCGTATTTCATTTTTTATACAAATGTAATGCATACCATTGATGATTCTTTGTATAGATGATCATAAACCATAAAATAAGAAAATTTCATAAATAATTGTAAGTATTTCCTTTAACGTTTATTAAAGTGTATAAGTGTTTCTCTTATGTTTCTGTGGTTTTCATTCATGCAATCGTAAATTGTTTGTTATCGTCTAAAACACCAAATTTAAATTCATAATCTGGTTAAGACACTTAATGAAGGTTATATAGTGTTAATCAATCCGCAAAACCTTGTTTTCGGTTAAAAACCTCTTGTTCCTCGGAATTTTCTGAGGAAATTCTGAGGAAACCCTGAAAATTGTAACATTCCCTCGGAATTTCCTCAGAAAATTCCGAGGAACTGGGGATCTGGGTATGAAAAATCCATGTTCCTCGGAATTTCCTCGGAAAATTCCGAGGAAATTCCGAGGAACAGGGGTTTGAGGTTCAAAACCTCAAATTTTTGGGCCGTATTTCATTTTTTATACAAATGTTAATGCATACCATTGATGATTCTTTGTATAGATGATCATAAACCATAAAATAAGAAAATTTCATAAATAATTGTAAGTATTTCCTTTAACGTTTATTAAAGTGTATAAGTGTTTCTCTTATGTTCTGTGGTTTTCATTCATGCAATCGTAAAATTGTTTGTTATCGTCTAAAACACCAAATTTAAATTCATAATCTGGTTAAGACACTTAATGAAGGTTAGATATGTGTAATCAATCCGCAAAACCTTGTTTTCGGTTAAAAACCTCTTGTTCCTCGAATTTCCTCGGAATTCTGAGGAAACCCTGAAAATTGTAACATTCCCTCGGAATTTCCTCAGAAAATTCCGAGGAAATTCCGAGGAACTGGGGATCTGGGTATGAAAAATCCATGTTCCTCGGAATTCCTCGGAAAATTCCGAGGAAATTCCGAGGAACAGGGGTTTGGGGTTTCAAAACCTCAAATTTTTGGGCCGTATTTCATTTTTTATACAAATGTAATGCATACCATTGATGATTCTTTGTATAGATGATCATAAACCATAAAATAAGAAAATTTCATAAATAATTGTAAGTATTTCCTTTAACGTTTATTAAAGTGTATAAGTGTTTCTCTTATGTTCTGTGGTTTTCATTCATGCAATCGTTAAAATTGTTTGTTATCGTCTAAAACACCAAATTTAAATTCATAATCTGGTTAAGACACTTAATGAAGGTTATATATGTGTTAATCAATCCGCAAAACCTTGTTTTCGGTTAAAAACCTCTTGTTCCTCGGAATTTCCTCGGAATTTTCTGAGGAAAGG
The DNA here is from genome assembly GCA_905132765.1 of Moricandia arvensis. Lineage (NCBI taxonomy): Eukaryota > Viridiplantae > Streptophyta > Magnoliopsida > Brassicales > Brassicaceae > Moricandia > Moricandia arvensis. Next base: position 70,024 of record CAJHQP010002118.1, read on the forward strand.
AAATTCTGAGGAGACCCTGACAATTGTACCTTTCCTCGGAATTTCCTCAGAAAATCCGAGGAAATTCCGAGGAACAGAGGTTTTTTACTGAAAAACCCCATGTTCCTCGGAATTTCCTCGGAATTTTCCGTTTAAAAAAAAAAAAAAACTAGTCTGTTTCCGAGTCGTCATCACCGGATGAATCTGAATCTGGATCTTGGTGAAACTCTCCAATAACTGGTTCATTCTCTGCGTGAACGACAGGTTCCTCTGCGAAGTCGGTTAAATCGACTACAAGGCCACCTTCAGCTACATCTTCTGCAGCACTTAAGTTACCGGATGTGATTGGTTGTAGTGGGTCTTCCAGCTCAGAACTTCCCTGAACTCGGCCTCTCGGGTTGAGTCTTGTAACAGTAACCCATGGATCATCTCTGTTCCTTATCCGGGGGTACTTGATATAACAAACCTGTAACATTTAAAAAATTATTAGTAAAAGTATAAATTATGATCAATCATTCTGAATAATTAACATTTACTTACCTGATCGGCCTGAGAAGCAAGAATGAAAGGATCATAATATTGCAGCTTTCGCCTCGAATGTACTGATGTAACACCAAATGCATCTGTTCTCACACCTCGATCTGGAGTGTTGTCGTGCCAATCACAATAGAAAACAGTACAGCGCAATCCAAGCATGCCCAAATACTTGATTTCCATAATCTCACGTATGTGTCCGTAGTATACATCATCTCCTGATGCAGAACAAACACCAGCATCATAGGTCGTACGCGAACGTCTCCTCTTTTCAGTTGTGAATGCATATCCCCGAGTACAAAATCTCGGATATGACTTCACAACATAGTTTGGTCCAACCACCATCTCGCGTATCCAATCGTCATATGTTTCACCTCTGGCCAAACCAGCTGACACCTATTAATAGCACATATATAATGAATTAGTATAAATATGTGTTAAATGATATTTTAATTTGTTAAGGCACTCACATAAGTAAACATCCATCCAGCAAATTCTCTCTGCTTAATTTCTTCTAGGTCCTCCTCTGTGGCGTATCTATATTCGAACCGCTTTTCTGCCATGAAAATCCTGTACATGTGATGACAATAATGTTTTTAAAAAGGTATAAATGTTAATTTGTTAAAATAAAAATTTGTAAGATAATAAATTTACCTCTCATATTGAAGAACATCTTCGCAATTGGTGAGCAAATATGTTTGCAAATGACTTCGCTCCTGCTCAGTAAGTCGACGGTCCTTTGGTTTTCCGCTAAGTCGTCCAACATCTGTGAAAATATCTGGAACCTTAACATGATATGTTGCCCGTTCGCCTCTATCATCATGCCGAGCAGGTCTTCTGTTTTTGGTCTGAACTCCTGCTGGAAAGTAGTACTCGGCAAAGTTTGATATTTCTTCATTGATCATCTGTGCGACTATCGAACCTTCCACCCTACTTAAATTTTTCACCTTCTTCTTCAAATGGAACATATACCGCTCATACAAATACATCCATCTATACTGCACAGGACCACCAAGTTCCAATTCTCTTGCCAGGTGAATAACAAGATGTTCCATAACATCAAAAAATGAGGGAGGAAATATCTTCTCAAGGTTGCACTGAATCACGACTATGTTAGTCTTCAGATTTTCAATACCTTCAAGAGTCACTGATCTGGTGCATAAATCGCGGAAGAAAGCACTTATCCCTGCAATTGCTTCATGAACATTTCGTGGTAATAGTTCCTTGAAGGCAAACGGAAGGAGGCGCTGCATCAACACATGGCAATCGTGACTTTTCAAGCCAATAAACTTTCCTTCCTTTCTGTCGATACAATTACGCAAATTAGATGCGTAACCGTCTGGAAACTCCACATCGTTTGAAATCCAATCAAAGAAGGCATTTTTTCCTTCTGCATCAAGTCGGTATATGGGAAAAGGAGCCCTACCATTCCCATCAACATGAAGTTCTGAACGAGCGCATATATCGACTAAATCCAGTCTTGACTTCAAATTATCCTTTGTTTTACCTTGAACGTTAAGGATCGTGTTCATGAGATTGTCAAAAAAGTTCTTCTCAATATGCATGACATCTAAATTATGCCTTAGCAGATGATCCTCCCAATATGGCAGATCCCAGAAAATACTTTTTTTTGTGCCAGTTATGTAGTTCTCCAACAGCATCTACCGGAAAATGCTCATGTCCACCGACGTCTGGCGTCCTTGCTGCACCAAAATCTCTTAGTTGTGTCTTCAAACCTAACCCACTAACTTCTTCAGGCGGACCATCAAACACCTGCTTGTTCTTCCTAAACAAAGTCTTACTCCGACGGTATGGATGATCAGGTGGTAGGAATCGTCTGTGACAGTCAAACCAACACGTTTTTCTTCCGTTCTTTAGTTGGAAAGCATCTGTGTCATCTTGACAATATGGACATGATAGCCTCCCATGCGTTGTCCATCCAGATAACATACCATATGCTGGAAAATCACTTATTGTCCACATTAGTACTGCCCGCATTTGAAAGTTCTCTTTACACGAAATATCGTATGTTTCAGAACCTTGAGCCCATAGTTGTTGCAACTCATATATTAGTGGCTGAAGAAACACATCAAGTGATCTCTTAGGATGCTCTGGTCCGGGAACGAGAATGGAGAGAAACAGAAACTCTCGTCGCAAGCACAAGTTTGGGGTAAGTTGTATGGTGTAACAATGACTGGCCATAGAGAATATTGTCTTCCACTCTTCCCATACGGGCTGAAACCATCAGTACATAATCCAAGGTAGACATTTCTTCTCTCATACGCAAAGTCGGGATACTTTGATTGGAAATGCTTCCACGCTTTTGCATCTGAAGGATGTCTAATCTCACCATTTGTTGAGTGCTCTGCATGCCATCTCATTCGTTGCGCTGTGCGTTCCGAAAGATACAACCTCTGCAACCTTTCCGTCAAAGGCAAATACCACATCCTCTTATATGGCACTGGAACTCTTCCACTCGTATCTTTATAACGAGGCTTCCCACAAAATTTACATGTAATCCGTTGGTCATCCGCCCTCCAATAAATCATGCAGTTATCGCTGCATACATCTATTACTTGATAAGATAAACCAACACCAGCTACGAGTTTCTGAACCTCGTAGTATGAACCTGGAGCTACATTATCCTCAGGTAGAATACCTTTAACAAAATCAGCTATCGCATCCACACAATCTTCAGCCAAGTTATAATCTGTTTTAATGCCCATCAGTCTTGTAGCAGATGATAAAGCTGAATGACCATCTCTGCAACCTTCGTACAATGGTTGCTTTCCAGCATCCAACATATCATAAAATCTCCTAGCTTCTGCATTGGGTAAATCTTCCCCTCTAAAATGATCATTTACCATCTGCTCAGTACCTACACCATAATCTACATCCGTTCTAATAGGTTCTTCTAATCTAACCGCCGGCTGAGGTTCGCTACTACTACCAAGTTCATAATTAGTTTCCCCATGATGATACCAAATTTTGTAACTTCGTGTAAACCCACTCAAATATAGATGAGTCCAAACATCCCACTCTTTAATAACCTTTCTATTTTTACAATTAGAGCAAGGACATCTTAACTTACCTGTTTCTGCTTCCGGTTGTCGGCGAACTAACCCCATGAATTCGGTTATACCTCGTTGGTATTCTTCCGTAAGCAATCTCGTGTCCGGATCCAAATGAGGTCGATCGATCCAAGAACGAAAATAATTTGAAGAAGACATGTTTTTTTGAAACCAAATTCGTGATAGTAGGAGGGAAGAAGAAGAAATGGAGTGGAATGAAGAGGAAGAGGGGTGGCTGAATTTATAGATGAAATCCTGCCGACATACTGAGGAAATTCCGAGGAAATTCCGAGGAAATTCCGAGGAGAATCGACACTTCCTCGGAATTTCCTCGGAATTTTTAAAATTCCCCCAACGGCTCTCTAACGGCTACATAAAGTCCTCGGAATTTTTGAAATAACCGTCGGTTTTTTCCGACGAACACTGTTTCCTCGGTATTTCCTCGGAAAATTCCAAGGAACTTGGTCTTCCTCGGAATCTCCTCGGAAATTTCCGAGGAAATTCTGAGGAAACCACATTTCTTTCTTTCCTCGGTATTTCCTCGGTTTTTCCTCAGAAAATTCCGAGGAACTCAGTTTCCCTCGGTATGTCCCTCAGAATAACGATGTTTTCTTGTAGTGTGATGCAATGTAATAATGTAACATAAAAGTAACCAAAACCAAGTAGAAACTATATCAACTCATTTTTTTCAGAAAAAAACTATATCCATTCATATGAAATAAATTATATACCATGACCGATCATCATAGTTAGATCGAGAAAAATCACCTATCCGTCTTCATGTTATATAGAAATGCCTAAGTATGTACCTATAGAAAATATATACATACCAGTTTTCTATAGAAAATATGTTTAGAGAAGTGTCAAGCGGTTGTTCTAAACTTTGTTGTTTAATAATATTCTCCCACATACATGTAATGAATCGATATCACCTTTGTTTTTTAGTTTTTAATACTAATAAATAGAATATTATTTACACATGTCTAATTTTTTTATCTATTAAGATTATTATAGTTTTATTAAAGTATGCACAATATTAATGTAGTGTATCCATATTTTAGGAATATTATTTATATTAAAAATTATTGTTAAGTAAAAATAAATATATATTTACACATGAATAAATTGAATACCAAATTGACTAAAATACTATTAATTTCTTTTTTTAATCAAAAAATACTATTTTTTCTAAAACCAGTTTATGGGAACACATTACAAATGAAAAATAAAACACAAACCAAATATAAATAAAAACTTAAAATGAAACCACCGCACTCATTTTCACAAAACAAAGATATGAATTTTGGCCTTTTAAATATAAAATCTGCACATATATCTAGAACGAAAGAAGCGTCAATGTTTGGATATGAAAGGATGATGCTCTTTTGATAGAGGATCTACCTTAGGCGAGAGATTGTTAGTTTGTTACCATGAAGTAGATCGCGGATCTTTGAGTACATCAAACACATGTGACGGGTCTCCTCCACCACCACTGCTTTGCGAGGTGATCTTGATTTTTCCGTGAGCTTAATCTTCTCAAACATATATTGTTTCTCTGCCTCAGCCTTTGGTCAGCCTCTGTTTCAGATAGTTACTTACACATCCCTCCTCAAAGTTTTCCGTTTTCGTAGGACAATCTTAACAACCTCTCAGCCTCCCGTTATGCTTTGTTAGCTTTAAGCTGTAACATGTCTCTGCTAGCTTCAGCCTCACGATTCTCTCTAGCTCACTCGTTTTTTCTTATGCCTCTCTGTTTTTTCAGTTCTAGTAATTCTTTGGATTTTGTCTTCGAGCTCTCTATCATGGAGTCTCGAGAGCCAGGTGTAAGTTCCGGAAGATACTTATCTTCTCCTCATACACTATTTCCATTTATTAAGACTCTCACATTCAACTATTTGCAGCCTCTAACTTGATCTCTTCAGAACATGGTAATGAAAAGAGTTAGACTAAACATACAAAGTAATATTCAGATCCGATTCTCTTAAACGGTCAAACCTTATAACCACGTAGATTGTGTAGTCTTATCCGCCGCGATCGTGACACTGGCGGTCGAGAGTTTCCATGTCCGCGCCATTTATCTAGACGTCCGTGTGAATATGCTTGACTAAACTGTTGCAGGCATCCTGATTCCTGAGGTGCTATCAGATGCACGCATTCTCCATTTTCAAAGCTCTTCGCAGCGTCTAAGTCAATCACTTAAGAAACATGGTAACAGAAAGATTTAAACTAAACATAAAATAATATTATTCATTCATAAATAAACAAAATAACCATAAACTTAAATTTGATCAAAAGAAAACCATACACTTTTAGTAAGTATTTTAACTTGGAAAACATTACTATTAGTTTGCAAGTTGTTGTTTCTGCCAACCCACCGTGAATCTTCTCTAGAATCTCCTCACAATTACATAATATTTTCTTACCTCTTGCATCTACACTTCAGTGGAAATCCTGCTAACAAAGTCGAGAACTTTAATCCTAAATTATCAATCACAGTTTGGTGAACATTGCTGAAAGACGTTTTAACCAAACCTAACAGCTCAGAAGTGCCGTTGCATGACCCTACACTTAGAAACATTTCTTTGTTTTGTACGCATGTTCATTGAAAAATATAAAAGCGCAGATTAATAATAGATATTGTATAATCAACTTGGAAGTGTTCATTCAATATGGCTTCTTGGCCTGACATAAATTCAAGAAAGACTCCACAATTTAGCCCACAAAAAAAAGACTCCAAAGTTATATTCATTACTCTTCCCTGTTAGTTGTGTGATATACAATACCTTATAACATCAGAATAATAACAGTATTTAATGTCAAATTAAAGATATGTGAAGTATTTCTTGGTGTTAGATATGCGTCAAGCTTACTTGGGTTCCAGATATCTGATAAGTTTGAAACAACTTATTGTTGATAAGGCAGATTGAGTAAAAACTCTATTAGATTTAGATTTTTGCCGTTGGATGAAGAATAAGTTGAGACTTGAGGAGAGCATCTAGGTTTAGGCTAGTGTTCTTGAGGAGATTGTGATCGGGTTAGACTGACGCATCTCAACGGTTCGTGATCCAAAGATTATTGTGTGGTGTGTCTGGGATTGAGTTTGGTGAGTGATTGTGAGAGAATATGTACCTAAACTCTATCAATATCCAAGTGTGACATGGACAATATGCTGGAGACATGCAAGACCCTGTCAACTGCTAATTTAGACAAACTGAAATCTCAAACCTTTGCCCAAATGTGTTTATCAAGTAAGATGTTACTTGTCTTGAGGTCCATGTGTATGATCTCCTGAACACCAAGTAAGATGCTTGATCCTTACATAAAAACAATCAAAACCATTCAAAATCAGGTACCAAAAAATGCTTGGAACATAGATTAAGGACTCTCACTTTTTTGTTTTGTAATAAGGTTCCCATATAAGATATCAGGCAGCATCTTTTGCTAATTGAAGAGGCTTTGGAGAATGCATCCATAGTGTTTTTGATTCATCTTGTGGCTGCATCTTTTTAGGATTTGTTCTCAACCCAAGCAAACCGAATACAAATCTTGAAAATTATCCATATACCATATGCCACGATCAAATAGCTGGGATGACAAATATTTTAAATGGTTAACACTTGGACAATGAAACATGAACCCATAAAAGTAAGGTTCATATAATTTAAATAAAGAAATTAACCACATGAACATATGAAATGCATGTGTGTTCGTTTGCTCTAAAAATTTAACAACATATTGCACGGGAGACTTTCCGGTGGCAGCGAAAAACTTTCCGATGGAGTACTATCCATTGGTTTTCATCAATGTCGCTTCAATTTCTTAGGTTTTCATTTTTGATTGCATTAAATCTAGGTGAAGGGTTTATAAAGAAGGAGAAACAAAGGATATGAAACAAATTCATAAAGAGAAGCTTAAAGAGCACACTTTATTGATAATATGGGTAGCTATAAAAAAAATTTCATGAAAATATAACAGAGAAAACGAAGTGGGAGAGACATAGGCGATTGATCAAAAGCTTGCCTATTATATTAGGGTCTGAGAGTAAGTCGATTTAGGCCATAACCCAATAGGAAAAAAAAACTTTTTTTTTCATTTTCGACAATACATGACGTGGAACAAATAATATTTTTTATTGTTTGATTTTTTAATATGATGTGGCACCTCTCTCCTTGAGCATATTGTCCTTTTAGTATTGTAAGATAATAAATTCACATATATGATCGATGTGTCATAAATACAGGTGTGATTATTCTTGATCCAAATAATTTCGCATCATTGTATTTTGCAACTAAAAGAGGAAAAAGGACAGCTTAATGGACTTTTTAACGTTTTCAAAAGGCAACGTTACTAATTTTTCTATATACACACACATCTTTTTGTGAAAAGCTTCCACTACTTCAACTTTTCTTTTTATCCTTTGTCTGTGGCAATGGAACTGAATCATTAATTTTGATGGTGTGGAAGCCGTCATGATTTTAGTGACCAGATCAGACCATACACTTATATGCGAATCTAGTTTCATAATTTTCACTACAATCATTAATTGTATATAACTGTACTCGTTTCCCAGGCACTAACCGCAACGACCAACAATAACAACTGATGACAACGATCAGTGACTAAGTGCAACGATCAGGGATAAGCATATGACAGTTCAATTATTGAGGATAAAATCTTTGTAAACCCAAATTTTCACTATTCACATGAACTAAGACTAGTCGCAAGAACTCTATCATTGCGCAGAAGTGAACAAAATCATAAACGTTGGTAGAACATGTTGGGGTTTGATTCACTAAAATCTAAAGCTACACTAACTATTATATGAATAAGATTTTAGGTCACATGCCGCTGCCTCCAGTGATCACAAAACATCATTATAATATGTATAGAATGTGGATTGTTGGGTGTTTTAGGCCTTGAGTGAATATTTTTATAATTTTTTTGTCTTTTTCTTCCATCTTTTTGACTCAACTTTTGCTTTTTTAAAAAAAACTAGAGATTTTTTTCCTGGCTACGCCCGAATTTGTACAAATAGCATTGTATTTAATATCTATATTTTAATATATTACATCTATGTTATGAAAGTATGAATAGTAAATTGAATAGAAATGAGTAAACTCACAATTTTTGGTTTTACTATCTAAAATATGTATGGTTTGGTGAACAAATATGAAATAAATGAAGAATCTGTTAAGCCGTAGTTATGATCCTAAATACTTTTTCTTATATATAGGTTATAATGGAGATATATTATAATGTTTCTTTGCTATTGTATTATTTATATCATGTTTGTATTTTTATTTATATGTTTATAATATATTATATTACGGGTATAATCTATTTTTGAAATTACAATAACTAAATCTAATTTAAATATTCGTTTCTTTAAAGAAAACAAATTTTAAAAAGTTTTATGTGTTAATTAAACTTAAATTCTAGGAAAATATTACTATTTACTATTTTATTTGTTTAGTTATAAAAAGAAAAAAATATCTTACAATCTAACTATTGTTTTTAATATTTATGGATTAAAATTCAGTGTAAAAGATAATAAAAATATGCATATATATTTATTTTATTTAACTCGTAGATCTTAGTTATTGGATATTATGAAAAATATTTTATGTTTAAATATATCTATGTAAATATATTATTGTTTCACATTTTTGTAAAATTCTTGTAATACTTTTTATTAGTTTCTTATAAATTTAGAAAGTGATTTTCTAATTTTTTAACTTTCTATCATATATCTTTGATATTATAAAATAAGTTTATAAATTATGAAACCAAATTTAATTTTGATTACTAATACCCTAAAAGGGAGTAATTTAACTTGTTGTTATTTTCTTGTCTCGTGCTACTTCTTTTGATCTCATATATGGTATAATACCAAATTTTAGATATTTTGATTTGAAATTTTTGAATAATCTATATTATTTAATGAAATGGAATCTTTTAATGGTGTCGTCACAATTACTAAGTAAATATAACATCTATCATATACCCATACAAAGAAATATTTTTCTTATACCATTGTTCACACTCTTAAAATAGAAAATCATAATTATTTGGTCTTAGATTTTGGATAACTCTTCACTAATCACATTATTATTTATTTTTTATTTTTATGTGTTGAGCGTTTTTATATATGTGTTGAAAATATGTTCCCTTATATTTATTTGATCAAGATTGTGCTTCCAAAATATTATTGATAATTTATATACCGTAAATAACTAAATATATGGAATTTAATATTTTAGTAATATGTAGATTTAGAAGGGGGGATCAAATGTATTTTAATGAACTTAAAATGGTATATGTTTAAATGCTTAGTATTAGTACTCACAACTATCATTTTTTTTAAATGTCATTTGTTTGAAAATAGTAAAATACTTACACTTAATTAGTAATAAGTTTGTAACACTTGTAGTAAATTCTCAAAATCATACCAGAAGCTTTATTCACCAGGCGTTTCTACATGATCCACACCTTTGAGACACAATACAAATTGTAAGCTTAACAATATGACACTTTAAAAAACGAACATAACAAATATCTTAAAGTCTTCATATAAAAAATTGATATTAACACTTACAATGTGACTTTCTTGAATAATCTCATGTTATACGTTCATGGGAGATCGAGTGAGTTCACAATAGAAAAATAAATCTCTTGAAAGGCTACACCAAGAAATAATTCTCCCACTAGCTTCCCGTCAAAATCACTTGCAAACTTGTTTTACATAGAGACTTATGTTCTTTGTCTTTTAATTAACCACATCATCCTTCCACATCGATCTAAACTCAACCTCACGATGCCATAAGAGAATTATCAGTAACAATATAAGAACAATATATCATTAGTGGATCAACATGATGTCACCACTTTTTAACATATACAAATCATAACCTGCTTGGATTGTTTCATGGATATATACTATTCCAACATATGTTTTCCCTCCAACTTACCTCTGTTTTGAAGTGGGTGATGCCTATCCAAATACTTGTTGAAAATTATTCTGTAAAGCTCATTGTACTCCACTGTTGCCTTAGAGTTCCAGAGCTACAACAAATATAAATAAACTCTTTCTTTGATTCCAAATTTTTTATTCTAAGTGCACATGAGATACATAGAGCAATCCTAGATCTTTACCCAAATTGGTTGTGTCTCATTAGTAAGTTCCCACTCCAAGTATTGCTCAACGACCTTCTTGGTCTTCTTTTTTTCTCGGTTACACGTTAAGAAGTTGTGACCTTCAAGCACAACGATCCCTGAATGTCTAGCTATTCCCTGATTCGGATCAATAGATTTCTCTGATGCTTATCAATATAATTATCAGAACATGAAGAGAAGAAGGTATACCTCAGTTTGGTCATCCTGCTCATCTTATTTTTTAGCACAACTGAGTCATCATCAACTTAAACTTGTATAAGAGAGAATCAAACATCCAAATAAGAATCTTAGATGTTTTTGACATGTAATGCAACTACATAGAAACTTTTACCTTGCAGGCAGAGCACTTGGACATTTACGCCATGAATAAGTTCAATATATGTCATCAAGTTGACCTTACCTCTTTTGTGTATCCGTTAACCTGCCAAGTGTATATAGGGAATAAAAAAACTGAGAATAGTTTTTCATGAGATTCTGAATTTTATATGGATATGCAAATCCTTTGTCATCCCGGTTCACCTCTTCTAAGAAAAAAAAGAGGTAGTTTAGGATGAAGAGTTTTAATGACAGAAAAAATACTTGCACTGAGCTACAAAAGAAATACAAAAGCATAATAACTTAAGATGCAAAGTAATACATTTTCCTATAGAATTATTAGTTGATGATCAGTGTCTTCCTTAATAATAATTGCTTGAATCTGCTTCTCCTTCTCCTTCCCATATATAGCTTACCATATAATGTTTACATGTTTAGCGAGTAAAACTTATATGTAAGGTAATCTTTTGAGTCCTTTTGAGTAAATCAGACCAATGAGACTTCAAGAAAGCAGCTGAGTTAGATTAAGCACCATGAAGTACGAAATATTATATGAGTAAGCACCATGAGCACAGCCAGTGGATCGATCCTTCATGAGCATCACTTCTAAAACCTTACTGAAACTTTAAAAGTACTCTCGATAATCAATGCGTCTTCCAAGAGAGCCGACCAATGAACAACTTACATGATTTCATTTTCATTATGCAACAATTTTTGTTACCGAGTATGTATACATCTAGTAAACAGTTCGATCTGACTGAAAATATCATCTTTACTTCAAAAAAGACTCAGAACCATATGTTCCAAAAACATGATTGAGATAATTGAATCGAACAAACCTCTACGACAAACAATAGGATGTGTAGATGAATATGAACAATTTGGGTCTTGATGGATCATGTGAATTGATAGAACCACGATCTTAGAAGGTGTGAATTTTAAAGAAGAAATCAAAACAGATAATAGAGGAAATCTATACGTTATCGAAGTTCAGAACCCGAGGATGTAGAAAGGTCGACACTTGAAGCTTTCCAAGGCGATGTGGGATTTCACCGGTGTTTCGGTGCTCAAATTTGCTGGAGAATTGGAGCTGGAAATCGTTGCTTCGGTTATATTAAAGTTGCATATTTGGTCACCGGCGGTTATGAGTCGATGTGAATTTTGAAGCTGGAAAATTGTATTTAGAACTGAAGTGGAGGTGATGAAACAGACGAATCAATCTATTGGTAGTGACTTTGTGGGTTGGATCAACATATAATTATGAGTGATAGAAGAAGGTATGGGAGTTGAGAAGACAATCGTCTAAAAAACGTTTTTGTATGAGGAAAAAAGATGAGAAGACAATCGAAATAGACATAACTCTTTTTAGAAATCGGATGGTGACATGGCATAAAAATGATTATTGATTGGTTGATTTAATTGGCTGAGGTGGCACTCTCTCCTTTGAGTATAATGAACTTTTAGTATTGTAAGATTATGATGTATTTATTTGAAACTTAATAACAAAATAATATTATATAAATGTAAATGAAAGTATTAGTTATATATTCACATACTAAATATATATATATATATATGTATTTAGAACAAGGTTCCTGAGAAAATTATAGAGTTGATTACATTATGGGCCATATTTTGAGTTTACTTTACACTCAAAGGCACATTCCACATTAGAGGCACTTTCCCTTGACTCAAGTTAAAGTTTGGACAATAATGCCCTTAATGAGAAGAGAAGAGTATGTGTTGTGTTTAAATGAGAGAGATTGATTCGGAAAAGAGAGAGAATGTTTCTAAAAATTAGATTTTTTTCTTTATTATTTAGTTTTCCTCTTAATATTTTGTTTTTTATTTATTTTAAAATTAAAGATATATATAACAAATTTGTTGATATAATAAATTATGATTTTTTATTCTCTATAATTTGATATCCACTTTGATATGTTTTTTTTGTTTTTTTTTAAAATCTATACGTGTACATGTATCTAATGATTGTAGCGTGTGGATGTGGATGATAACGTATACACGTATTTAAAGAATGCTAATATGTTTGTGAGTATAGAAACTAAACTAGTGTCCACGTAGGGACTACATAACCATTGTATTAAACTTTACAAAGGGATATTGTTATGAATGTTGAGTGGATAGCACTCCTATCATACACGATAGAGCATTGTGGAGGAGACACATGCATCATTCGATTGTCCATAAGGGGAGGTGTGGACAATGTATGTGTGGACATGGACTATGTGGACATGGTCTATGTGAAACCATAAACAACACAACCATCCACGATACTTCCATTCATGATATGTGTCCACAAAGCTCTCATCCACGATGTTTCCATACACAATGAATCCATCCACGATAAAACTTGTTATTTTCTTGTGGACTGTTGAACTAAATAAGAAAAGGGGTTACGAGTATGTGAAGGAGACTGAAGAAGGTTGGAGAATGGTTTAAGGGGGAGTTGTCCGTACAAGTCCGTACAAGTGCCGTACAAGTGACCGTACAAGGCCGTACAAGTGACCGTACACTTGAGTGTGCATCAAGGCAAGAGGAGAAACCAAGTTACCCGGGTGAAAGTGAAAGAGAAGTTACCCGCGTGTGATCGACCTTAACTTACCTCACCACTCGTCCAAGTGCAATGAACCTTAGGGATAAGGTTAGTCCGCGCCTGGACAGGCTGGCTAAGAGCATCTGGTCAAGATGCTAAAGGAATCAAGCGTGCAAGGCCTCTCGTCCATGTATTTCAAATTAGACGCTCCCCCGGCCTTGACTCCACATGCTTAGGGTTGAAACCTTATCTTATATCCGTTGATTGTTGTCCATAAGCTCTCCTATATATTTGTAACCCCGGTTCATTAATGTTAAGCAAGCATTTTCGAGTCTCTTTCTTTTCTTATTCTCTCTAAGTGTTCTTGAGCTCCCAAATGGGTTCTTGAACAAATCGGCTCCAAATCTCTCACTTTCTCTCTTAATCTCTTCTAATCTCTCTCGTTTACTCTATTCTACCTTTGCATACTCAGATTCTACTCATTCTTTCATGGTATCAGAGCCAGGTTCTCTTGAATCTGGGTTGCTACGTTGAAGACTCAAGAACACTTTGAAGATTCAAGATGGAGAACACCAAGACTACTATCATTCCGGTTACTTTGAAAGGGGGAAACTATCTCCTTTGGTCGAGGGTGGTGAAGACTGCCGTGGGGAGTAAGGGCTTGTGGAACCACATCCTTGAAGATGAAGCTCCCAGGATCATTACTCATGAAGGTGACAAGGAGATTGTCACGTGTGATGAAGAGAAGTGGATGCAAGAGGATATGCTTGTGATATCCATCCTTCAAAGCTCACTGGATCCATCGATTTTGGAGGCTTATAGCTACTGTGAGAAGGCTAAAGATCTATGGGAAACACTTCAAAAGGTGTATGGAAACATCTCAAACCTTACCAGGGTGTTTGAGATCAAGAGAGCTATCAACAACTTAGCTCAGGAGGATATGGAGTTCACTAAACACTTGGGAAAGTTTAGAGCTTTATGGTCTGAGCTTGAAATGCTAAGGCCTAGCACAACTGATCCGGATGAGCTGAATGAGAGACGTGAGCAGGATAAGGTCTTTGGCTTACTCCTGACTCTCAACTCAAGCTACAATGATCTCATTAAGCACATCCTAAGATCAGAGAAGCTCCCATCTCTAGAAGAAGTGTGCTCGCAAATCCAGAAGGAACAAGGGTCATTGGGACTCTTTGGAGGAAAGGGAGAGCTTACCTTGGCTAATCAAGCTGAAGGACCACAGGCCAACAAGGTGAACAAGTATGAGGAAAGGAGGTTCAATGGAAACTGTGATCATTGCAAGAGACAAGGTCACAAGAAGCACCAGTGCTGGATCCTTCACCCACATCTCAAGCCAAACAAGTTTCTTAAGGATAGAGAGGCAAGGGCAAACGTGAGTTATGGAGGAGGTGATCAGCATGGGATAAGTGGAGCTGGTCCATCAAACCGAGCACAAGAGAATGAAGGGCGTGAAGGGGGTGAGAACAAGGCATTGGTGACTTACACTTCTCAACCAACCAACCGTCCAAATGAGCATGAGTTCATCCGGAGATCAGAAATGGATGCTCTCATCAAGATGCTCAAAGACAATGGTAACAACTTGGGTAACCTCAGGGGGTATTCTTTTGGTACTTTTAAAGTTACTAGTCCTTATGATCAAACTGATGCATATACTCACTCTAGGAATGCTGGTCTATCTCTTAGTGCTTGTAGCATGTCTAAACCATTGATAGTTGATTCAGGTGCATCTCATCACATGATTAGTGATACGAGTCTTATTAAAGATATAGAGCCTGCTCATGGACATGTTATGATTGCTAATGGTGATAGGATTCCAATAAGGGGTATAGGCAAATTGAAACTGTTTGATAAGGAATCTAGAGCTTTTTACATGCCTGAATTTACATCAAACTTGTTATCAGTTAAGAAGTGCACTAATGATCTAAAATGTAGAGTTATCTTCAGTCCTAATGATGTGAAGTTTCAGGATATTGAGAGCAGCCGTGTGATTGGGAAAGGAGTTACACAAGGAGATCTTTACTTACTTGAAGAGCTTACTTCTTTACCTAATTGTTCCTTTACTTCTGTTTCTGCTTCTGCTTTAAATAAGAATGCTTTGTGGCATGCTAGACTAGGACATCCTCATGTTAGAGCTTTAAACTTAATGGTTCCAGGTGTTGTCTTTGAAAATAATGATTGTGAAGCTTGTATTTTAGGCAAGCATTGTAAGACTGTTTTCCAAAAGTCCACTACTATCTATGATCACTGCTTTGATTTAATACATTCAGATGTTTGGACTGCTCCTTGCTTGTCTAGGGAAAACCATAAGTACTTTGTCACTTTCATAGATGAAAAATCGAAATACACCTGGATAACCTTGATTCCATCTAAAGATAGGGTGCTTGATGCATTTAGAAACTTTCAGGCTTATGTGACTAACCATTTTAATGCAAAGCTTAAAATTTTTAGATCAGATAATGGTGGAGAGTACACAAGTCAAGCCTTCAAGCAGCACCTATCTCAGCATGGAATTCTTCATCAAACAAGTTGTCCCTACACCCCTCAACAGAATGGAGTAGCCGAGAGGAAGAATAGACATCTCATGGAAGTGGCTAGGTCCATGATGTTCCAAGCAAACGTGCCAAAGAGATTCTGGAGTGATGGTGTGTCCACTGCTTGTTACTTAATCAACAGGACTCCAACCAAAATCCTTGGAGACAAATCACCATTTGAGGTCTTGAACAAGTGTAGACCATCACTAGATCATCTCAAAGTCTTCGGGTGTCTCTGCTTTGTTCACAAACCAGGAGAATTAAGGAACAAGTTGGAGGCAAGGAGTACAAAGGGGATGTTCATTGGTTACTCATCAACTCAGAAGGGGTACAAATGCTATGATCCAGTGACCAGGAGGGTGCTTATATCAAGGGATGTGAAGTTTGTAGAAGAAAGAGGGTACTATGAGGAGAAGAACCTAGCAGAACTAAAGGATTTGGCGTCTGATAAGGCAGCAAACTTGAGAATCATCTTGGAGGGTCTTGGGATTAACTTATCTCAGGATCAAAGGAGTGGGAGTACACAACAACCAGTTCCAACTACCACTAATGCAAATGATCAGGAACCCCACCTTGATCATGAGGGGGGAAATCAACCTAATGCTAATGATCAAGATGATCAAGAAGAATCAGGTTCACAACATGATCAAGATGTGGACCAAGGAAATGATGATGAAGAAGAGGAAACTGTGAACCAGGAAGAAGAAGAGGAGATTGAGGAGGAACAACCTGAAGTAGCTCAACCCTTGAGAAGAAGTACAAGGATAAGGAATCCTCCATCCAACTGGATCAACACTCGGGTGTACTACAATGCTCAAGCAGTTGAGCATCCTGCCCAAGTTGCTTGCTCTCTGATGCATTACCCTGAAGATCATTGTGCTTTCATGACTAGCCTGGATGAGAGCAAGGTACCTGGTTCCTATGAAGAGGCGATGCAAGACAAGGAATGGAGAGAATCAGTTGGTGCTGAGGCAGATGCAATGATCAAGAATGATACTTGGTATGAAAGTAGACTGCCAAAGGGGAAGAAGGCTGTTTCCAGCAGATGGATATTCACCATCAAGTACCTTGCAAATGGAAAGATTGATAGGAAGAAGACCAGACTAGTTGCAAGGGGGTTTACTCAAACCTATGGAGAGGATTATATTGATACGTTTGCTCCTGTTGCCAAGCTTCATACAATCAGAATAGTGCTATCTCTGGCTGTGAATCTAGAGTGGGGGCTTTGGCAAATGGATGTGAAGAATGCCTTCTTGCAAGGAGAGCTTGAAGATGAAGTCTATATGCATCCTCCTCCGGGTCTTGAGCACTTGGTTAAAGATGGGAATGTGCTAAGGCTGAAGAAGGCTATATATGGTCTCAAACAATCCCCTAGAGCATGGTATACCAAGTTGAGCACAACTCTGAATGGGAGAGGCTTCAAGAAGTCAGAACTAGATCACACTCTCTTCTCCTTGACCACTCCATCAGGTATTGTAGTTCTTCTTGTATATGTTGATGATATCATCATCACTGGAAGTGACAAGGATGGAATTCAATCCACCAAGGACTTCTTAAAGTCGGTTTTTGAGATTAAAGACTTGGGTGAAATGAAATACTTCCTTGGAATTGAGATATGTAGATCCAAGGAAGGCTTGTTTCTTTCACAAAGGAAATATACACTTGATCTTTTGAAGGATGCAGGTAAACTTGGAGGAAAGACAGTGAAGACACCTTTGGAAGATGGATATAAGGTGCCACGTGAGGGGGAGATTGAAGACAGCCAGCCATTTGAAGATGCAAAGCTTTATAGGAAGCTTGTTGGTAAGTTGATTTACTTGACCATTACACGTCCTGACATATGTTTTGCTGTGAACCAGGTGAGCCAACATATGCAAGGACCAAAGGAGCATCATTGGAGCATGGTGAACAGGATCTTGATGTATCTGAATGGATCACCAGAACAAGGAGTGTGGATGGGGTGTAACAAGAGCACTGAAGTAGTGGGATACTGTGATGCGGATTGGGCTGGAGATAGAGCTGATAGGAAGTCAACCACTGGCTATTGCACTTTCATTGGTGGGAACCTTGTTACTTGGAAGAGCAAGAAGCAGAAGGTGGTCTCATGTTCAAGTGCTGAAGCTGAGTATAGGGCCATGTTGAAGCTGACTAATGAACTAGTGTGGATCAAAGGGATCCTAAAGCACTTGGAGATAGACCAAACTACACCAATGACCATGCATTGTGACAACCAAGCAGCAATCCACATTGCCTCCAACTCGGTGTTTCATGAGAGAACCAAGCACATTGAGGTTGACTGCCACAAGGTGAGGCAGATGATAGTCCAAGGGGTGATCTTACCTTGTTACACACGGAGTGAAGATCAGTTGGCAGATGTTTTCACTAAGGCTCCAAGACAGAAGACACTTGAGTCCATTCATCACAGATTGGGGCTCAGTGATCTTACTAGGCTCAACTAGTTCCTCTTGTCATGGGATCTTTACTCTTTTCCTTGCTGAGGTTTTATCCCTAAGGAGGGTTTTCTTTGGCAAGGTTTTTAATGAGGAAGATCTCATGACATCCAAGCTTGATCGGTTCCCTTGATCAAGCTTGAGGGGGAGTGTTGAACTAAATAAGAAAAGGGGTTACGAGTATGTGAAGGAGACTGAAGAAGGTTGGAGAATGGTTTAAGGGGGAGTTGTCCGTACAAGTCCGTACAAGTGCCGTACAAGTGACCGTACAAGGCCGTACAAGTGACCGTACACTTGAGTGTGCATCAAGGCAAGAGGAGAAACCAAGTTACCCGGGTGAAAGTGAAAGAGAAGTTACCCGCGTGTGATCGACCTTAACTTACCTCACCACTCGTCCAAGTGCAATGAACCTTAGGGATAAGGTTAGTCCGCGCCTGGACAGGCTGGCTAAGAGCATCTGGTCAAGATGCTAAAGGAATCAAGCGTGCAAGGCCTCTCGTCCATGTATTTCAAATTAGACGCTCCCCCGGCCTTGACTCCACATGCTTAGGGTTGAAACCTTATCTTATATCCGTTGATTGTTGTCCATAAGCTCTCCTATATATTTGTAACCCCGGTTCATTAATGTTAAGCAAGCATTTTCGAGTCTCTTTCTTTTCTTATTCTCTCTAAGTGTTCTTGAGCTCCCAAATGGGTTCTTGAACAAATCGGCTCCAAATCTCTCACTTTCTCTCTTAATCTCTTCTAATCTCTCTCGTTTACTCTATTCTACCTTTGCATACTCAGATTCTACTCATTCTTTCATGGACGAGTATAAACATTTTAACATTTTTACAATTGATATATTTACGGTTATTCCATGAACCTCAATTTTGGTGGATGAAGCTTGTTTTGTGTATAAGAAATTTGATTAAAAGAAAAACATTTTGTGTATAAAGTTATGTGGACAAGGTTTTGTGAACGAAGTTATGTAGACAAAGTATATTCAATTGTGGATGCAAAAAATAGATGGTTGTTGTGTCAATGTAATTAAAAATATAATTATAGCTTTGGTACATATGGAGACTTGGATAGAATTAGGTCACGTTGAGATTTGGATAAGAGAAACAAGGAAAATTGATTTTGTCTTTAGTTAAAGGAAATTAATGTCTTTCACATCTAATAATGTGACCCACAAGTACAATGTGGCTTGCGTTATAATAACAAAGTCATAAAGTGTCTTGGAGTGTAAAAAATTCAAAATTATAACATATAAGATACGTTAGATAAAACCATTATGTGTAATGATACTATAGAAAATGAACCATTTTACTACAATTTTAATAGTTTTCAACAAAAATACAAATAATGTTGGAAAATAGGTGAAATATATATATATATATATATATAACTTGTGCAAGTAGAAAATTGAAACTCTTTTTAGATTCTTTGTTGATTTATCTTTGTTAAGAAACGTGGTTCATATATTTATTAAAGGGCTTATTTGTCAAATAACCAAAAAAAGAAAATAGATTATATTTTGGGAAAATAATAGAGAGAGATAAGAAAAGAAAATATGAGAGAAGGGGAAATTTTAGTTAGTTTGTGAATTTTAGTTTTTTTTTATGTATATAAAGTGCAATTTCTATTTATTAAACAAACTCTAACTTGACTAAGATTTTCCTGATAGGCTAAAAGTGAATGTTGTTGGGTTTGTGAAAGCTCATGTCCAACTCTCTATTGTCCGATTAGTATGATATTGTCCACTTTGGCCTACTAGGTAAGCCCGCATGGATTTACTTTTGGTTTCCTTCCCAAAATGCCTCGTACTAATTAGAGTTGGACTTCTCTTTATATATTAGACAATTCTTATCTAAACTTCCAATGTAGGACTTTGTTTGATATCTCACATTCTCTCCTTCAAACTAAGGACCACACTCATCTCGTGCGTTTATCCTTTAGTGAATCCTCTTAGCACCATCTTGTACCGATAACCGCAGGGTTTCTTTGAGAATGTTTCTCCCACAACATCACAAGTTCCATGATCTTCTGACTAGTTTCTGCCACAAACCTCCTCTTCCAACTTGAAGGGTCTCATTCCTACTCGAAGGGTATTTTGGTCTTCTTGCAGATCTTCGTCAAACCGCTCGGATACCAATTGTTGGGTTTGTGAAAGCCCATGTCCAACTCTCTGTTGTCCGATTAGTACGATATTGTCCACTTTGGGCCTACTAGGTAAGCACACATGGATTTACTTTTGGTTTCCTTCCCAAAAGGCCTCGTACTAATTAGAGTTGAACTTCTCTTTATATATTAGACAATTCTTGTCTAAACTTCCAATGTAGGACGATATCTCACAAATGCTTGCCCTCTAATGATTGAATCACTCCAAAATTTTGTTACACTTTTGGCAAGCTTCGATCTAAACCAAACTTGCGAGTTGGTGAGACTTTTATAAGTTTCTCTATTAGATTCAAAGAAGAAAGCATCCATCTTAAACACTTACAATTCTCCAAATGTAACCATTTTCCTTTTGAAGTGAATTTGACCGATACCCTTAAACACCGATATGATGCACAATGTGCTTTGACAAGCATATAACAGTTATCTCAACGGATTCTTTTTTGAACTTTAAACCCAACCCTCATTGAGTAGATCATTGGCCAAAATCTTCACAACTTCCAGATCAGTAACCTAATTAGCTTTATAGTAGATAGAGCTAGTTACTAACTTATTACATTTGCTAAAGGCTATATTTCCACTTCATTGTGTCATCCACGAACATAGATTAATTACCTAATTTAATTTGATGCATCTCATTAGTTGCAATAGTTTTAATGTACATGTAACAACCTGTTCTTTAATTTGATGCATCTCATTAGTTGCAATAGTTTTAATGTAGATGTAACAACCCGTCTCATGGGATTCAGGCTGACTCTGTAGAGCATCGATCCTAACCCCTTACATGTGAGCTTTCACTGATTCGTTAGGTAGGTTATTAGTGCGTTTGACATTCCTCAAACACAAAATCTTACTTTTTAACGACCTTTCCACAAGACAAGTTGTCACCGATTGACATATCAATTGGTGACAACTTTCCTATGAGAGAGGTTTTAAATGATGAGGTCTTGGGTTTGATGCACGATAAACGCACTAATAACCTACATTGGGAGTCAGTGAGGACTCACAAGTGAGGGGTTAGGGTAGGTGTTCTATAGAACAAACATGGGTCCCACATGGGGTGTTGTTATAATAAAAAAATCAATTTTTATTGTAACAACCCGCCCCGTGGGACCCAGGCTGGCTCTGCAGAGTAGGCATGAGCATTTCAGATATTGGTTCGGTTCGGTTCGGTTCTTGGATATCGGGTAATTCAGATAGGGGGCTAAAAGATCTATTTACTACTTGGTCTATTTTTGGTTTGGTTTGGATAGTTTCATGTTTGGTTCGGTTCTCAGGTATCAGGTAGTTCAGATAAAGGGGCTAAAAGATCTATTTACTACTTGGTCAATTTTTGGTTTGGTTTGGATAGTTTCATGTTCGGTTCGGTTCAGATAGTAAAACTAAGAACCAAAAATATTTGGAAAAAAATTGGTTCTCATTTGGTTTTAGTTTCGGTTAATTTGGTTGATTTAAATATCAGATATTTTGTGTAAAATATCAAATAATTAAGATAATTTGGATAGATCTTGGATATTTCAAATTACTTTGGATCTAGGATAAAAATATCTGGATACTTTCAGATATTTCCAAGTAGTTCAGATACTTTAAAATAATTTATTTTTTTAATTATTTTTGGATAAATATGACTCTTTTGATAAAAAATAATTTAGTTGTTTGGATAAAAATTAAAATTTTCAAAATAAAGAAGACTCTTTCGTCATTTTTTTTTTAAATTATTTTAATGATAAAAACTCCAAAATGATTAGAATTGACCAATTTTGTTTATCATATTTAGTAAAAGGGTCTTAAACCGATTGATGCGCCTGATGAAATGTGATCGGTTTGTTCATACCAAGCATGGTGCATCATACATTGCCGTTAGAGTCTAGCAAAAAATTATCATATACTCTCTTATACTACTAGTTTCTTTGGTTGCATTATTGTGGCGTGGTTTCGTTTGGGCGAACCATTCATGTTGCTTTCCTTGATTTCTAACAGTCATTAATAAGTAACAGTTGTTCTACGAATAATGACAACTCTAACAACTTGTCTAATCAGTTATGTTTAATATTGTTAAATTATTAGAAAAGTATCAAATTATAAATTCTTGGTACTCTAAACATTTTTAAAAACTTATCAGTAAAATTAAGAAAAGTTATGTGAATTTTTTTTTCTTAAATACTAAAACGTTTGGAATGAAAATCCGTAATCTTCAAATTAAAATATACATATCATTGTTTTCATTTAGAATCATTCGAGAATAAAGATATTAATAGGACAATGAACAAAGTGCATTTTTGAATTTGATACAGCAAAAATCAACAAAAAAATAATAAATAAGAAAAAAAAACAAAAAAAAAAAAAGAAAAGAACAAAAAAAAAAAAATAAAAAAAAAAAAAAAAAAAAAAAAAAAATAATGATTCTTAGTGAAATTGATAATGAATG